>JAWNLL010000205.1:0-223534 GCA_035042425.1 Drosophila flavopinicola | reverse complement strand
CAACATTTCTTGTAAGAAAAAATTATTGGGGAAACCATAGCAAAGAAACCAATTAACCAAAAATAAAAAAATATAGAAAAACAATAAAATATTTAATAAAAATATTTAGAAAAAAGATATTAAAAAAATAAATATTAATATGGAAACTACAGGAAAAAAACACTGAATTATTTTAATTAGGGAAAGTGAAAATTCTAACAATCTTCTTAGTTAATAAAATTTTTAAATAATTGTTGCTCAAATATTAGAATTTCCATAAGACGCCAGATATAAAAAAAACCAAGTGGGGGAAGATTTTATACTCTTTTCGAACCCTTAGGCAATTTTCACTCCGCCAACTGCACCACCGAAATATTTAATGACGCATATCTTTGCTTCTTATCACTTAATCGATTTGAAATATTAAACATTGATGTGTTATAAGGATGTTCTAGTGTACAAGGAAACTTAAGGCGATAGCTTTGAAAATATCGGAAATATGGCCAAAACCGACTTCCAGTTATATGGCAGCTATAAGATATAGTCATCCGATCCGGCCGATTCCGACCAACGTGTTGTCCCTTTGAATAATAAGTCTCTATGCAAACTTTGATCACGATAGCTCAAGAACTGAGGGGACTAGTTTGCATACATACAGACAGACAGACGGACATGGCTAGATCAATTTGTTTTGTCATTCTAAGCAATTCTGTGCGTTACACACTTCAGCACAAACTGAATATACTATTTTCTTCGAAAAGAGTATAACTAATAAGAAAATTGCGTTTGCATACATAACTACCACAAAGGTGCTTAATACACAATGTGAATACTAAGTATATAAAGTCAAGTCTTGACTAATTGTAGCATTTCTGAGGAATCGATAAACGCAACCCCCTTTCTCAACCCTATGTCTGATTTCGATTCTATTTATATACACGTCGCTGACACCTTCAACTTGTTCTACGTACGAACAGCCCAGCCCAGCCCAGAACAACAATGTATGTGGTAGTATAGTAGTGTTGTTTTGCCCCTACACGTGTCCATAGAATTATCGACATGCAAGTTCAAGTCCGACCGAGAAAGCAAAGAGTTTTAACCTAACTACAACAACAGCCAACAGCTAACCTAAGCATCAACTTCAACTCATTTGCCATGTAAATTGACGCAGCCTTTATTTGCTTTTTTCATTGGCTCCCTACTAATAGCAGGGTGTGTGTGTGTGTGTGTGGGGGGGGGGGGGGGTGGGGTTGTTCTAATCTACACTATGGACACGTGGAGCTCGGGCAAAAGAAGGGAAAGTCATTGCCAACATTGTCGTTGTCGTTGTTGACTTGACAATTTATGTTTAATAAATAAAAAGGGCGCTGCAGGCGCTGACTTCTTTATAAGTGGGGCTCCTAAGCCCCCACCCCACCCCCACCACCCCACCCCCACCCCATATCCACATTCATTGTGTGCTTGAGAGGGTTCTACGCTCAATGTCAAGTCGATAAAAGCAAATATGCACACGCCCTGAAAAATGCGCACTTGTTGTGGATTACACAGTAGTAGGGATATTTAAGACACTGCAAATAAAAAATGTATGCGCAGTAGAAGAAGAAGAAGAGGCGATTTCTCTGAGAATTGAGTCATATGTCAAATAAGTCCTGTGGTCAACTTATTGCGTGATATATTCCGCCTACCCATAATAATAATAAGTACTTTCATTTAATATCCTTCGATTCTGATTCTATTCTATTTGCCAAGTAAAAAAACTTGTATTCTAATTTTAACTATAAAAAATTCGATTTGATTTGATTATTTAACCTTCGTATAATAAATTCATATCGATTCCTTCGACTGAGACTTTGACAATTTTAATCATTAAATATGAAATCGAATGCAAGTCAATTGCGCAAGTAATTAAAGTAATTATTTTTTTTTGAACACAAAATTTTGAATATATTACAAAATTGGCTAATTCTTTAATTCTGCTTGTTATAAAATCTTTCAATATAAATTCATGCCAAGATAGCTATTAGCAAAGCTCGGTAGTTTAGACTCCCAGCTTGAAATCTCCATTTCATGCAAAAACCATTTCACAAACAAACAGAATTGTAATGTTATTTTAAGTACACAAATGAATTGAATACTCTTAATTACAATTTGTATGTTATTTAATTATTCAATTACTCAATTCTTTTTTGGTCTGTTTGTTAGTGCCTTCTAAAATTTTTGCATTCATATATTTGGGAATGTTTCTATTAACGAATTCACATCAATTTTGCAAATTTAGATTTAAAATAACTGCAAATACAATTGGGAATTGAAAAGTAATTGCAAATTGTTGTATCAAAAGCAATTTTTTTTTTTTTTACATAATTGAAATGTTTGAAAATAGTTTTGGCGTATTTAGTTTTACGCATTTTTTTTGTATTTATTTACTGACGACACAGAAAATGGAAATAGAATTATTAACATTTGAAATATTCTTAATTGAGAATATTAAAAAGGTAACGTTACACAACAATTTCGGACAGTACGAAACGAATTCACATGATCCAAATTGGCGCGCATGCCTGATTATAAAGTATACGCACTGTTGTGTGTTTTCTTTTGTCGTTGTTTGTGGCTCTATTACAGGGCAGGGGGTGGGTGGGTGGGGTGTAATGGGTTGGAGACTAGAGGACACGTGTTCGTTCCGTGCGTCTTGTGAGTTTTGTCAGTTGGCTCCATTTCATTTTCAAACGACAGGACACTCCTCCAATTTGCGCTAATGCGCCATTGACCAACGGCACTCATTGTCTGTGTGTGTGTGTGCGTGTGTGTGTGCGTGTGTGTGTGCGTGTGCGTGTGTGCGTGTGTGTGTATTTCTTTATAACCTAAGGGTTTTACTTGCCCTCACTTGCTGCCGCCATGTCCACTCTCAGTCCTTTGTCAACAGCTTTTGCGTGTGTATTTAGCCTCAAGTTCATACGAAATGGACATAACCCATAAGCACAACAACAACAACAACAATAATAATAATACAACAACAACAACAGTAACAGAAAGCTGCGCACGGCAACTCAAAAATTTTCCACTGTTTGCACCTGAGCAGCGAAGCAAGTACAACAAAAACAAAAAAGTATTCTACTTTATGTCTAAACCCTCTTTGATGTTGTTCTTGTTGTTGTGTTGTGTTTTTTACTATATGTACATATTTAATAAAAGTTAAAACCGTAACATTTAGCCCCTAATCATCGTTTATTGCTACTGCTTCTTCTTGTGATTGTTGTTGTTCCCTTTTCTCAGGTGTTTCTCACTTGTTTTGATTCAGCTTAACTTGATTTAACACCTGCTACAATTGTAAATTATGAATAATCACTGTTTTCGATACAAGATTCCAGCATTTTATATACACACAAAAAAAAAAACAAAATTGTTTGCATTTATTTGATAAATTTTTAGTTTTTTTTTTTAAAACGATCATTATTAGATCAATTTTTTTTTTATATTCATTGAATCAATTACATAATAAAATCAATAAAATTTCATAGTAAAAATGGTTTCATGCTTACATATTTTAATTTAAAATTTAAAAAATTTTACATTTTGATGCTAAATTCGCAGATTAGCCTTAAGGAATAATCCTATTAAAAACTGACATTTGACTTGTTATGGGTTATTTTATATGGCTTTCAAAAAGTTAACGCTCTTTGCTATCCCACATACTGAATTCGGAGATATTGACATTTGTCCAAGGGTATCTTTTTCGAAATTTGTTCTTTTAATTTCGGACTCAGCGGCTGATTTAACATATTATTTAGACTACACTTGAACTTTGTGATTTTAAAATTTATTTCACATGAAATTGGCTTTTAATTAGTTTCCCTTAAACTATATTAAAACAAAGCAAGTCTATTTTCTTTGAAAAAAAAAAAAAAAAAAGGAACTAACACACATCACATTATATTTTTGCGCAGTGTACGCTTGATTACCTCAGAGTTTCGGCTTGTGACGTGATAAGATTAGAGGGAGAGAGAGAGGGAGGGGGAGAGAGTGAGCAAATAGTAGGGGGAGGCAGCAATAATAATGTACATGAGTTTGTGATGAATTTCCCACTGTACACGCCCCGTTTTGTGGGCGGCAGCACAAGAAGAAGAAGGAACGCAAGCAAGAAGCAAGAAAGAAAGAAGCCCGCTTTTATGTGTGAATGTGAGCACAGAAAACTGTGTTCCAATTCCATTTCGCAGCACAATTTAAACGACGCACGCTGCTCAACACATAGAAGCTTAATGACTTTCGCTTTTGCCTTCGCATGTGTGTGTGTGTGTGTGTGTGTGTGCTTTTGCTCTTTCTGTGTGTGTGTGTGTGTGTCGCGCTCTTGTCTCTGTTCCATTGCCACTCGTTGCGTTTGCGTTTGCGTTTGCTTTTGCTGTGCGTCAGCGTCGGCAGCGACGCCAGCGTCTCTGCTGCCGCTGCCGCTGCTGTCGTTGATAATTTGGAAATTGAATTTCTGTTTCAGTTTGTGTTTCAGTTTCAGTTGAATCGCGACCTCAAGAGCAATCGCACATGTGTGTGAGAACTGAGAACTGAGAACAACATTCTTAACATACACATAATAACTATCAACACAAGCAGCGAATTTTTTCTCTTAGCGCTAAAAACACGCCAAATACAATATAGTTGTTTATTTTTAAACAAATTCATTATTGGGCGAAACCGTTTTCTTCGTGTGCGTGTTGTTTTTATTTGTATTGTTTTTTTTTTCTTCTATGTATTTTATTTGATGTGCTTTTGTTTTTATTGCGTGGCGCAAAGTATAAGAAAATATTTCGTGTATTTTCTATTTCGAAATTTTCACAAAAAACAAAGTTGTTGTTTTTTTGTTTGTTTTTTTTGGTCTCAAATGTATTTGTGTGTGCCTAAAAATAGCGGCAAACATATACTGATAAATACACGCGAATAAATGGGGGGCAAAGCAAAAAGCAACAAGCAACAATCAAAGCAACAACAAGAAAATATATAAAAATAAATAATAATTGTATGCAAAATGCAATTTTTGATTGAGCAGGCAATGTGACTCTGAAGAACAAAAGTCTGCGAAAAGAACAAAATAGCAACGGAAAAGAAATATAACAAACGAAAAGAAACAACAAGTTGTTTGGCCAGCTAAAATATTCTGGAGACAGTGAAACACCTGATGGCAACAACAACAGCAACAGCAAAAGTTGCAGCAGCAGCAGCAGCAGTGCCGTCCGCCCAAGCGGCGCCACACAACAGCAGCAGCAGCAACAGCAACAACATTAGCAGCATTATAAGTGCACCCATTAAAATACCGTTAAGTGAACGCTTCTCGACACAAACATCAACGGGGTCAGCGGACAGCGGCTGCATCGTGACTAGCAGCGCCTCACAGAAGCAGCTGCAACAGCTGCCGGTGCGCAGCAGCAGCGGCTCTTTAAGCTTACACGGCCCGTTGCCCAAATGGCAGCGCCAGCAGCAGCAGCAGCAGCAGCAGCAACAGCAGCAACAGCTGCTGCTCAGTCAAGATAGCGGCATTGAGCAGCGTGTGGCGAGCAGCGGCAACAATGGCGCTCAATCGAACAGCAGCAGCGAATCGCTGGGCAGCAGCAGCGGCAATGAACAGCTGCAGGTGCCAGCGGGCGCTGGCGGCCGAGCTGGACGGACACGTGCCGCCTCCGCACTGGAGCTGAGCAGCGTGGGTTGCAGCAACAGCAACGGCAGCAGCAGCAGCAATGCCCTGCGGCGCATTAAGTACAAGAGCACAAACAGCACGGGCACACAGGGCTTCGATGTTGAGGATCGCATTGAGGAGGTGGACATTAATGTGGATGAGGATGAGGAGCAGCTGGAAGAGGATGATGGCGTTGCTGTCGATGTGGATGTGGATGTCGATGTGGATGTCGATGTCGATGAGGATGATACGCAATCGGGCATCATTATCAATATAGCCAGCCATGTGGATGTGGAGCAGCAACGTTTGCTGGCAGCCCAAGCGGCCCAGATAAAGGCTGAGGAGGAGCTGCCGCTGGAGCTGGCACCGTTGACTGTTGCCGCTGCGGCAGCCAAGCGGCGTGATGTGCGCAACTTGGGCACGGATGGGCGCATCTATTTTCCGCTGTTGAAAATTAGCGAGGATCCGCACATTGATGCCAAGCTAATCAATCGCAAGGATGGCCTGCAGGATACCATGTACTATCTGGATGAGTTCGGCAGTCCCAAGCTGCGCGAGAAGTTCGCACGCAAACAGAAGCAGCGCCAGGCCAAGCAGCAGAAGGCGCTGCTCAAGCGGGAGCGGGAGGAGCAGCGCAAGAAGCGCAACACCACGGTGGCGTCCAATTTGGCGGCCAGCGGCTTGGAGACGATGGACGAGGAGACCAAAGAGCAAACAACACACAAACACTGTGATAATACAGCCACACATCGTCTGACGATTAACAAACAGCTATCGGATCCATCGCACGATGATCGCGATGCCGATGCTGATGATGATCATGATCATGATCACGATCACGTGCAGATGCGCGTTCGCAGTCACAGTCACGATAATCATTATGAGAGCAATGTGAAAGCATTTGCCCGCCGCCATTCGGATGATCGCAATGCCAATGATCATCATCGGGGCTATGTGGATCCGGATCAGGATGATGATGATGACGATGAGATTGAGACGGGTGCGGAGGCCGAGGCGGCACTCCATGCAGCCGATGGTGTCAGCGATCGTCTCGAGAGTGTAAAGACTGCGAAATTGGCTAGAACACAATCCTGCGTTAGTTGGACCAAAGTGGTGCAAAAGTTTAAGCACATTTTAGGTAATTACCAAGCCTATTTGCGTTTAATCGAACTGTTATCGATTAATGTCGCACCTATCATTATATGTATTTGTATGTATATGTATATGTATATATTCCATAATATTCCCAAGTGTTTGCTACGTTTATTATCATCAACCTGCTGTCACAAACACAAACTCATGCTCTCTCTCTCTCTCTCTTTTCTATTCTCTTTATAGGTAAGTGTTGGCAAATGTTTTCAAATTCAGCTTTATTATGTTTTAAAAACGACTATCGGGTAAGCTGGACACACACACACACACACACAAACGAACCCAGGATCTACACAACTGTGTGTTGAAA
The DNA here is from genome assembly GCA_035042425.1 of Drosophila flavopinicola. Taxonomy (NCBI): domain Eukaryota; kingdom Metazoa; phylum Arthropoda; class Insecta; order Diptera; family Drosophilidae; genus Drosophila; species Drosophila flavopinicola. Next base: position 216,431 of record JAWNLL010000205.1, on the reverse strand, counting down.
AAGTGGCATTGGAACACTAATTATCGTCTAGCAGGAACTCTACTTACTTAGTGTGTATATATTATTGCACCTTGAAACAAGTGGGATTGGAACACTATTATTATTTGATGCGAAACATATATAGTGGAAAAGGTTCAGCAGCAACTCTGCTTAGCAAGTGAAATACAGATTATGCACTTAAAATCATAACAAAACAGCAATGCTGCACAAGAGACGCTGTTTGCACCTTGAAACAAGTGGCATTGGAACACGAATTATTTTATTCAAAACATAGAAATAGTGCAGCAGGAACTCTACTTAATAATTGAAACACTTATTCATAATTTATATATATATATATATATATTTATATAGTAAAAAAAAGGTCCAGCAGCAGCGCTGTATATACATATTTTGTGCATAGAAACAAGTGGCATTGGAACAGCGCAGTAATTGTCGCACATCATAAGCAATAATAGGCGATATTTCGCATTATATCAATTAGTATTATGATGTGAGCTTTGTGTAGATTTCTTGGCTACAGCGCCATTATCTGCAGCTGCTTAATCTACAATTTTTATTAATACATACATACATATGTACTTGATATGTGTAGGAAACAAGTGGAAATGAGACTGTAGATTAAGTGGGTTTTTCATTGTTTCGATTGTGCTTTTTCTCTTTTTGTTCAACTCCTTTAGTCGCGTCTGCTGAACTTTGTACTTACAATAGTGCTCTGATAAATGATAAATCAACTCAAACGGAAATACATCATATGTGTGAAACTGCTGACCCGATTCCAATCGTTCCAAATCATCGTGCACTCTTCTCTGTTGGCGACTGATAAGTGAAAGCACAAAGTGCCACGCCCCATTTCGCGAACAGGCCACACACTGTTGCTATCGTTAGTCTTTGTTGTTGGACGGACGGACGGACTGATGGACTGACGGACTGTCGGACTGACTGCTTGATTGATAAGACGACAACAAAAACAACGTTTGATTTATACCACAGCTGATGATTTTCTCTATTTTTTTTTAAAGTCATCGCTTTTAAATGAAGGAATTCTACGTTCTGTTGTTGTTTAACAATCTGTACATAGTATAAAAACTACGTTCCATAAAGTTGCACACTTAACTTTGTCGTTAAAGGTGTGATATATGTGATGTAATGCGGAATGAAATGGAATGCAACATCTTTAATCTATATGATTGTTTGTGATTAGTTTGGGAATATATGATATCATATCATAGCGGATGATGTTATGAGATGGAATGATAACATGTGGATGATATTTGTTTAAACTTAAGCTAATATCAGGTGTGAAACAAAATGGAATGGGAACACACCAAATTAGATAAGTGATAGTAAAGTTGAGCTCGTATCTAAATATTATAAATTGTAGCTTAGAAATTCAAGTTGGAATGTAGTGGAATGGAACATTAATACTATTACAGTTAATTAAAATACAATTTGTGGATACATAATTTGTAAATACATTAAATTATATAATGAGATAATATGCATACAGTTATGGCTTAAGGTTTTTATAGACAGAAACTGAAATAGAAATAAGCATTGGGTGTAGCCACAGTTGAGCCGGAAAGACATTATATATTGACATACATCTCGAAGCCCCCCGACTGAGATTCCGGTTACGCCGCTGGAAATGGGAATTCCCTAATTCACCTGTAGCACAATAAAAAAAGAAAATGGAAGGCAATTGCTTAATAAACTTGGTGGATATATGAAAAGTCGTATACAACTTCCAGTTGTATGGCAGCTATAAGATATATTAGTCCGATCTGACTGGTCTCGACAAATGTGTTGTACCTTTGAATAATAAGTCTCTGTGCAAAGTTTCATTGCGTTAGCTCAAAAACTGGGGGACTAGTTTGCATACATACATACAGACAGACAGACAAACAACGACAGATCAATTTGTTTTGTCATCCAAAGCTCAAACTCCGACGCTTCCTTCTACGCATTACAAACTTCAGCACATAATATATAGTTAAAGTCGTTGTCTGGACAAATAAGACTGTTAGATCAGAGATCAAATGCAATCCAAGAAAGCAGTTCCTGCTTCTCAGGTATACGATATAAAGTATGCACCTGTAACAATATATATTATGTGTATTTAAACCTGTTTTGGGCAACAGCTTCATAGCTGTTGTTGTTGCTCTCTCTCTCCTCATCTTTCGCCCTCCCTCTCTCTGTCAGATTTTGAGCGATAAGAAGATGACACGACTGCTGCATGTTCAGGTTATCAGTTTAGCAGGGCGTCAAGTCGTGAAAGATGTTGATTATTATTATATGGCCGCCATATACTTATAGAGCTTTCTCAGCTTTGTCTTTTTTGTTTTTGACGTTGTCATTCTCGTCGCTGTCTGTTGTTGTCTTAATATAATCATGTGCGCTGCCCATAAAACACAAAACTTTTTCCAAAAATAATGCAAACAACATATATAAGTATATATATATATATATATATATATATAGTCGCTAAATGGAGGCGTGTCTCTGCTTGCGCCTCTTGTGACAGCTGTTGCTGCTTTGCCATAGCTTCAGCTTCCTTCTCTCTCTCTCTCTCTCTTCCGCTTCCCTCTCCCTCTCTCTCTACTTCCATCCCTAAGACATTTGTCAACTTGTTTTGGTAGCATTTTTGTATTGTTTTTGATTTGATTGCTGGCGGGGGGCTTGACAACAACAAAGACGACAACAACTGCTGATCCCGACCCGACTGATAGAGCAAGCGAGAAAGCAGCATCCAGAGGGAGAGAGACAGAGAGAGAGAGATAGATGTCGAGGGTGTCAGATGTTTTGCGACCTTTTAACACTCACAGCCTAAACTAACACGAGCGTTAAAAGTCGCGCTCTCTCTCTCTCTCTCACTGTCTATATCCCTCTCTTCTAAAAGCAAAAGTTTGTCTGCAAATCATTTCGATCAAATATTTGAGTATAAAACTCATTTGCCTAGAATATTTACACACATATATCCAATAATAATTAGTTCAATATTTATTTGACGAAATTATTTGCACCGACATTGCCATATCTTTATGCACTTAAAAAAAAAAATTTTATTTTTTGAATACCAGTCCCCATACTCCATTATTTTTTCATAGTTTAAGGCTCAGTGAAGAAGCAAGTTAACTGCCTAAACTGCTTGCACTGCTTGCAGTATGTATGCACACTGATAAGAAAGTATGAGTGCATGTTAGGATTGGGCTCAGGGTATCTCCTAGTCGGGCACTCCCGAGTAGCACACTCTTGATATACTCTGATATCGAAGGTAGAAAACGGAGTATATTGTTTATGTGCACTGTTCGTATGCCGGCAGCGTTTTTGGAGCTAGGCACTTGGAATATATCTATGTACATTCATATAATTGTAGTTTTTGCTGGGATATCGATAACACCTCGATAATACACTTTAAATCCCACATCGATTAATTGAAAATATTTACACATTTTTGAAAGCTAGTCGTCACTTTTAGGATCGCCTAAAAAAGTGGTTCGCCACGCCTCCAAAGTCACCTAAAAAATATGATTTTCCACCTGATTTGAGAACTCAACTGCTCTCACAATGCTAACAGAGTATTTCGCAGTCGGTTACGTCCGCCTGACTGCAATATTCTTGTTTGTTTGTTTTTTTAAATGAATACAGTCGAACTTCGCTTTAGTGAACTTATAGACATAATAGCTTTTTCTCGCTATATTCTTAGTATATTTTGGGCTATTTGGCATACAGTGAATATGCTCTACAATGGACCAATGGAATTTGAATAATGAGTAATCAGTAAAACATAATCATCAAAGTTAAAGAAAGAGCAACCAAATAGAATAATTGAACAGTCAACAAAATAGTGTTGTAGTTATTGATAGCTAAAATTGATAAACCAAAGTTGAATAAGTAAAGAAAATATTTGAATTTCTTTAAAATTTAGTAAATTAATTAAATTAAATATTCACTATACGGAAACTAAAATAGAGTACAATCATAAAAAAAATTTAAAAAAAAATGGCTTGTAAGAAAAGTTACAAGATTGTTAAAATGCTTTGTTTTTTTGTGAATTTATTTTTAGAATTTAATAATTCAATTTAGAGCGTATTGAAACTTAGCTTGCTTAGACTTTGTCTGGTTTAGAACGCTTTCAGGCGCTGTTTGAGCAGCTGTGCTCTCTCTCTCTGCTAACGGGAGAAAGAGCGAAAGAGAGAGAGAGAGAGAGAGAGAGAATAGCGTCAGCCAATCGCATTTGCTTTTGCATGCGCATTGGTTTTGGCTTTGCCTTCGTTTATGCAATCGCTTTGGGTCGCCAAAACACTTTTATGGCTTCTTTGACGTAATTTATGCAGCGCACCTAAAAGTATGCAATGCGAAATGGAATCAGAGATGCCGAGAGAGGGTGAGAGAGTGAAAGAGAGAGAAGTGATGGAGGGGAGGGGAGGCAAGAGGGTGATTGCAAAGGGATGCCTGCCAAGTGCCTCTTTGCCAGCGGTCGAGGCATCTCGTGATCTGACCGCGTGCCGTTTTTGTGCCCCCATCCCCCAGCACTAATACAGTCTCAGCCCACATTCTCCCACACCCCCTCACACACATACATATAGCCCACGAATGCAAACCCAGCCGTCTTATCACAGTGGCCAACAAAGTGTATTTCTTTTTTTAACCGCATTTAGCTGTCATTCAGCTGACAACGGATTGAAAGACGCAGCTCCCAAAGGTGCCCATACATAGACAGAGATGGACATAGGCAAAGAGACTGAGAGAGAGAGAGATTGGGAGAGCAACATCCGTTTGCATAAGTGTCATATTAGTGTCTGATAGCAAAGCAAAACAAACGGCACAGATTGTTTAGACAATTGATGAGATTGCTTTATATTCGCGAATCGCCAAATGCAAACAAATATTGTTTATACTCTTTTCGAAGAAAATAGTATATTAAGTTTGTGCTGAAGTTTGTAACGCATAGAAGGAAGCGTCGGAGACCCCCAAAAGTTACTGCCAGTATGCTTAGAATGACAATACAAATTGATCTAGCCATGTCCGTCTGTCTGTATGTCTGTATGTATGTATGCAAACTAGTCCCTCAGTTTTTGAGCTATCGCGATAAAACTTTGCACAGACACTTATTATTCCAGGGGACAGCACATTGGTCGGAACCGGCCGGATCGGATCACTATATCTTATAGCTGCCATACAACTCGAAGTCGGATTTGGCCATAGATCCCATGTTTTTAGAGCTATCGCGATACAACTTTGCACAGATACTTATTATTCAAAGAGACATCACATTGGTTGGAGCCGGCCGGATCTGATCACTATATCTTATAGCTGATATACAACTGGCAATAAATTAAATATTCTTAGAACAAAAAAAAAAATTTTTCGCGACAAAACGATTTTGTACAGCTTATGAAATTTCAGTGGTGCAGTTGGCAGAGTGAAAATTGCCTATAGGTTCGAAAAGAGTATAAAATCTTCGGCACGCCGAAGATAATACTTCCCCACTTGTTTCTTTCTCCATTTATTATTATTTGAATATATGATTTCGCATGGGGGATCTTTAAGCAGACTTCGCGGATATGCACTTGATTGTATATTATTGTTACAGCGAAGCATTCCAAGTTGTATAAACAAAATTAAAAAAACAAAAACCAGCTCAAGTTTGATGTTTATATGAAGCATTATTATTACCATGAATCAATTGCAGCTTAAAACTTAACTATAAGCTTTAACTTTAAAACTTTAAATTGTAGACAATTTGGATTTTTTTAACGGTTTGAAATTGGAAATTGGTTCATATTTACTGAATTTCGATTCGATTTTTATACCCTGAACCCATTAAAAATGGGTAAAAAGGGTATTATGGTTTTGTGCAAATGTATGTAACAGGCATAAGGAAGCATTTCCGACCATATAAAGTATATATATTATTGATCAGTATCAATAGCCGAGTCGATCTGGCCATGTCCGTCTGTCTGTCTGTCCGTCCGTCTGTATGAACACACAGATATCAGAGACTACAAGAGCTAGAGACTTCATAGTTGGAACATCAGTTCTCCTAATCCCGGGACAGATCAAGTTTATTTCATTTGATCGATAACTCGTCGCATTCAAAAGTTATCGATAAATTTTGATTTTAGACTAGCGTTTTTGGGACATAACTTCAAAGTTATAAAAGCTAGAGACCCCAAATTTGGCATGTATAATCTCGAATAGCATACACATGTAACAAATATTTCATTTTTTGGATACCACTCCCCAAACCCCCAAAAGTTAAAACGCATTTTTGAAGGTACGACCTTGCAATTTGGTTTGGTAACACATATTATCGACAATTGCTTGCCCCAAAAATTTCAATAAGATCGGACAATAAACACAGAAGTTATTTAAGATTTAACTTTCCATTGTGTGGGGCTCAGCGAAAGAGCAAGCTAACTGCTTAAACCGCTTGCACTGCTTGTACTGCAGCATGTGTGTGTTTAGAGTAGTACGAATGATTGTAAGGACTGGGTTCAGGGTATCTCCTAGTCGGGCACTCCCGACTAGAGCACTCTTACTTGTTTACAGTAAAGCAGAAAAACCTTACATTTTTGGCTTTCAAAGAAAATTGAAAACGTTTTAAATATCAAAGTTACTATGGATATTTATAGTTAAGCGTTTATATATTTGTAAGCTTAATACAGTAAAGTCTCGGTAATCCGAGCAATTATCGAGATATACAAAAATCGTGCAAAAATGTATGTTGAAAATTTCAGATTTTCTATGCCCTTGCATAACTTTTTCAAAACTGATCAGATTTTCGATTCTGGTGCAGCTTGGATTATCCATGCACTTCTATGTGAATTCTACATTCTGCAAATCAAGCCACGATAAGGTTTGCAAGTTCTTAGAAATGCCCCTGCAACATTTTAAGCTCCCATAACTTTGTGAAAACTGATCAGTTTTTTGTTTCGAAGAATCATCGTTAAACTACTATATGAAATATGCATTTCGTATTTTCCATTAATATCAGGCCACTATACGATTCTCAAGTTCCTGGAAATGGCTATCCAACATCTAAAACTCCCAAAATTTAGGCAAAACTAATCAGATCTATCTTTACGAGGTCATTTAAATCATGTCATGACTTCAACATCCTTTTGAATCTGAAACATTTGGGACTTTCTATTAAAATCAAGCCACGCTAATGATTCTAAGTTCTTAAGAAAATTAACAGCCCATTTTAATAGCTGCCATTGTTGTGTGAAAACTGTTTCGATTTTTGGTTCTGTGACATTTTTGATAATGATCCAAAACATAGTTTATGGGCACTATATCATAATTATATAACTTGGATGGCTTTAAAATGCACTTTTGCTGGTAACTGAACTACTATTTTTCTGATGAAATAGACCCGCCTTCAAATCCTCTTGGCAGGGGAAATGTGGGAAGGCAGGAAGTGCGAATCAGAAAGGGGGAGGTGGGGGGATGTGGGAGCTGTTTGTCTGGTGGCTGTTTTTACAGTTTTGGGTGTCTGGCTTCTGAAACGACGTTATGAGCAACTTGTATACAAATGTGTGTGCCTGTTTGTTTGTTTTCGAGTGCACTCTTCTCCACTTTCTTACTTTTTCGCCATCAGCCATCCCCCATTCCCCATTCCCCATCCCCCTTGTCCCTTGCTATTTCCATAGCTCTAAAGTGGTTTCTCCTCTTTCTGCTGCGTCATGTCGCCTTTGTTTTTTTTTTTTGCATTGCACATCAACCCGATAATCGACACACCACCGCTCGGTGCCCCACCCTGCACCACCCCCGCACCCTGCCTGCCCCCACTTTTGGCCTGCTAGTTGCCAACTGTGTGTCTTTTTGTATATCGATTGGTTGCCGTCGTCGCGCCATAAAACAAATAGAAACAGAAGACTTTAAAAACAAAAACCAATTTGCTTGTCTATTTTGACAACGCCCCAAGCCGTTATGAAGAGCCCCCACCACCCAGCAGCCCCCAACCCCACTTGCGCCTAAGTCGCCCACACGTCCCTGGCTGCGTGTTAATTTACAATGTTTACAGCGGAAAAGCGGATGAAAATTGATGTGCTCAAATGTACGTTGATAATTTGATTAATTTTCCACATAAAGCGAAACTAGCGCAGGCAAATCAATTTATAATCGATACACTTGTGCATGACAAACAACAACAACAACAACAACATCATCATCAATGTGACATTAGCATTTGCCCCCAATATGTTTCTTAACCAGAACTTATAAATTTACAAGAACTCAAACTTGTGTTTCTGATTTGAACTGAAGTTAAGCTCATTTCCACTGCTCAATTGTCTTCTAGACAGTTTTAAGAGCGAGGGTTTTCTAAAATCTTTTTCGAAGAATAGTAACTTGGTGTTGAAGCGTGTAATGCATAGAGGAAGCGTCCAGCATGCTTAGGATGACAAAACAAATTGATCTGTCGATGTTTGTCTGTCTGTCTGTCTGTATGTATGCAAACTAGTCCCTCCGTTTTGAAACTATTGAGATGAAACTTCGCACAGAGACTTATTATTCAAAGGGGCAACACATTTGTCGGAACCAGTCGGATCGGACCACTATATCTTATAGCTGCCTTACTACTGAAAGTCGCTTTTGGTCATATATGCCATGTTTTCAAAGCTATCGCAATGAAACTTTGCACAGAGACTTATTATTCAATCCTTATTATATAATCCTTCCACATGCCCAATTCCTCGATTAAAATATGACAAACACGCTCCTTGGATATATTCAATGTCTCTTCAAACTCTTCCATTCAATCTATACCATTTGGTATACTTTGTAGGTGTTTTCTTTTTATCAGTGATTGCAGCTGTTAGGCATCCAGAAAGGGTCTAATGACGTCAAAATAGTGAATTTTGTTCATTATAGCAAAAGCACTGACAGCGACTTATTGAATCGATTTTCAAACGATAACTATAGTATCGATTTGAATGCAATCAACAAAGACATGGAACAAATTGTATTACTGTGAGATGCCGAGGTCGGCAACTTTTCAGACAGCCCTCGTACTTACATCTCTGTTATATGTATGCCAATTTGTGTTGTGGTTTTGGTGGCGCCCCCTATCGAAAACAATTCCAATGCCATGTATGCCACATTTTGCTTGGCCTCCTTTTTATAGCTATATACCCATTGCAAATGTTTAAAAAAAGGCGTATAAGACAATTGATTACATTTTTTTAAATATAAGCAATAAATCTAAAATTTAATGTGTCAATAGAAATCATAATATACTTCAAAAACAAAAGCTTTTTTAATGATAGACAGTTGGGATCTATTAGGTACATTTCGCATCTGCAAGATTGTTAGATATCTTTCAGTTGGTCTAAATTTGTTTGTCGATTTTTTGTATATTTATACTCTGTTCCCATATGAGGCTAAGGAGCATATTAATGCTTGACCAAATAAAGACTTTTGAGAGAACTAACTAAAGATTACTTCTTTTCTTATTACCGATAATCTTCAAAGTTTTCGAATGAAGAAAATCATATTAAATTCGGTTATTCTAGTTAAAAGGATAATGGTTTAAGCAACGATCTATCCAACGTAAAAGTTAGCTTTTATGATTCGAAATTAATAAATTTTATTGGAAAGACACTAGTTTTCTTTATTATAACTTACACTATAGTGTCAAAAAAAAAAAAAAAACGAATTCGTAAACTCCGGAGAAAATGAAGTTCCAAAACTTGATTTATTTTGAAAAGCTTCAAACTCTCAATTCAAACCTAAACAAATAATCGATCTTTTTAGAATAATTTAAAATGCTAGACGAATAATCCTTTTGACAACTGAAAACAAAGAAGCAAAGTAACAAAATTTGAAGAAAACACGATGTAAAAAAAAACATAAAAAAATGGCAGCTTTATCCTAGACGAATAGTCCTATTGAAAAGTGATATATGTATATATATATAGCTGACTAATAGCTTATTTTAAATTGTTCTCGAAAATGTTAAAGTACATAGGATACCTTTTAGCAAAATCGAAAATTCAGATTTTTTTATTAGCTTAGAATGCTGATTTTGAATTGATACCAAGATAATAGCTGTACACGCAAAAAAAAAAAATAAAAAGCTGTTTATAGAGTATTTGCAGCGTCGGCTATTTTTACACATTCTTGCTTGTTTTTAATTGATTCATTATAATGAAATAAATTGCAATTCATTTTTGGCTTCTTGCGCGTATCCTTTGATTGCAGCGCTTTCTCTCTCGCTCTATCTCTCTCTCCCTCTCTTTGTCTCCATTGAGCATTGAGCTGTCTGTGGGCGGGCGATGGAAAGGGGGCGGGTTGGGGCCTGGGCTATGCATCTGTCGCATGCTTGGCTGCGCTTGGCTGCTGCTCATCGTTGTCTGTCCATCGGCATGGTATGGTCCATCTGCATTGCGCCCCGAATCTAGAGTCCAAGTCTGCGCTGCAGAGCCCCCATAGATGCCCCCCAGTGTCTGTCTGTCTGTCTGTCTGCCTGTCTGTCGGTCTGTCTATCTTAGCCGGCGCTGTCTTATCGTCTTCGCATGTTCTTTTTGGCAGCTTTGTGCTCGCAATTTTCCTGCAATTAAATTTGACGCAGCGCAAGCAACAAACGTGCATTTTTTTGTATAGAACAAAAATTATACAATTTTCATGCGCCAAAAAAAAGCAAAAAAAATAAACAGCAAGCAAGTGCGCGACTAGCAGATACCCTAAACCCACTGCTAATAGTGCTTGTACATACTGCAGGCAGCTTAAACAGTTAGATCTTTAAGAACTATTGTGTTGTCCGATCTGTGACAATAAACACTGTAAGTAAACCAAATTGCAAGCTCTCATACCTTCAAAAATTAGGCTGCTATGCGAAAAGTCGAATATTTTTAGCGTGTACCTGCTATGCGAGATTATACATACCAAAATTGTGTGTCCCTAGCTTTTATAACTGTTTATGTTATGGTTTGAAATTGAAATTTATCGATAACTTTTGTACGGGTCGAGTTTTCGATAGAAGGAAATAAACTTGATTTGATCCGGCACTAAGAGTACTTGCATTCTAAAGATGAAGTCTACAGCACTTATTGTCTCAGATATTATAGAGGCGGACAGACAGACAGACGGACAAATATAGTTAGATTTACTCGGCTGTTGATACTGATTAAGAATGTATATACTATATATTTGATATGCACAAGATGCTTTCTTATGCCTGTTACATACTTAAGCACAATTTCATGATGCCTTTTTATACCCTGAACCCATTAAAAATGGGTAAAAGGGTATTATGGTTTTGTGCAAATGTATGTAACAGGCATAAGGAAGCATCTCCGACCATATGAAGTATATATATTATTGATCAGTATCAACAGCCGAGTCAATCTAGCCATGTCCGTCCGTCTGTATGAACACACAGATATCAGAGACTACAAGAGCTAGAGATTTCATATTTGGAACATAAGTTCTCCTAATCCCGGGACAGATCAAGTTTATTTCATTTGATCGATAACTCGTCGCATTCAAAAGTTATCGATACATTTTGATTTTAGACTAGCGTTTTTGGGACATAACTTCAAAGTTATAACAGCTAGAGACCCCAAATTTGGTATGTATAATCTCGAATAGCATACACATGTAACAAATTTTTCACTTTTTGGATACCACCCCCCAAACCCCCCAAAAGTTCAAAAAACGCAGGGCACGACCTTGCAATTTGGTTTGGTAACACATATTATCGACAATTGTTTGCGCCAAAAATTTCAATAAGATCGGACAATAAACACAGAAGTTATTTAAGATTTAACTTTCCATTGTGTGGGGCTCAGCGAAAAAGCAAGCTAACTGCTTAAGCCGCTTGCACTGCTTGTACTGCTTGTACTGCAGCATGTGTGTGCTTAGATTAATATGAATGATTGTAAGGACTGGGTTCAGGGTATCTCGTAGTCGGGCACCCCCGACTAGAGCACTTTTACTTGTTTTTAATGGTTTCGGGGAATACAGAGAACAACGAATTCGCTGCTTTGTTGTTGTTGTTGTTGTTGCGTGCGCGCTCAGCGGCTTTAAAGCTAGCGAGAAAGAACAGCTGATTGAGCGCTTCTAGATTGTGGATGGTGGATGGTGTGGACTGTGTGGATTGTATATGGCTGTGGCAGAGATCGTGCATCGATTGGCCATATTAGAGGCCTGCAGCGTTGCTCTTTATTTGTCGTTCGTTTCTCGTTGGATCATTCGTTCGTTGGTTTGCTCGTTTGCTCGTTTGTTTGTCGGCTTGTCTCGTTCGATTGTCGCTCGTCGCTCGTTGTCCTCGCCCAGTTTCGCCTCGAGCCAAACCAGCCAGCAGCGTTTTGGCCAATTGTGCAACGGAAGTTCGAGCGATCGCAACGCAAAACTCTCGGCTCGCCCCCCCAATACAAAATCAAAAGATAAAGCATAGAACACATACACATCTAGCTCGGTTCGACTTTTTCGACTTTCGACTACACAGATACACAGATCAAGCGATGATGATTAAGAGATAAAACGCCGACAATTTGCAGCTGCCTTTGATATTATTGTGATTGTGTTTGTTTCGTTTCGTTTTTTTTTTTTGCTTTCGGTTTCGAACTATTTTTTTTATGTGATTTCGATTTTTATTTTATTTCAATTTTATTTTGTTTGTGTTGGTTTTTTTTCTCGTGTGTATTTCTATTTGAAGATCGAGCGATCGATCGATCGTTTGCTCGATTGATTGTCGCTGCGTTGAAAAACGTCAAGAAAAGTTGGTCAAGTGGGCAGAAAATAAACCACGCGCGAACTGTTAAGACAACTAGGCCAAAGCCTGACCGAAATCAGAGCAATCGAAAAGACAACAGCAACAAGTGGCAAGTGGCAAGTGGCAAGTGGCCAGTGGCAAGTGGCAAGAGTAAGCCGCCAAAGTGGATAAGACAGCGGCGCCGAGTCGCCTCCGCAAGGTGGTGCGTGTGGTGCGTCGCAAGAAGCGCACCGTCAACGATGCCAGCGAATCGGATGGCGCTGCCAGTGAGACGACGGCACCCACTGGCAGCGCTCCAGCATCGATGGCAGCGGCCAATGATGCCGTCGCCGCTGATCTGCTGTTGAAGAGCTGCGCCTCGAATAGCCACATCCATTCGAATTGTTCGTCCACGACGCGCCACTATTACAATGCACCGCTGGCCGAGATTGAGGCGGTGCGTGCGGCCCATGAGGCCGCTGTGGCTGTCGCCGCCAGCACCAGTCGTCCTTGGACACCGATGCCGCCACGCAAGCCCCAAGGCAAGACCAAAATCAAGGCGAAAACCAAACGCCATTCGCTGCCCAATGTGGGTGTGACCAGCAAATCGCCAGCTGTGCTGACATCCAAAGTGGACAAGGACAAGACTTCGACAACGAACTCCAGTGATTCCGAGAGCAAGGCAACGGATACTTCGTCTAGCGACACCAGCGACTCGGAGTCGACCACAACAACCAGCAGCGAGTCGTCATCTTCAGCGACGGATTCAAGCAGCTCGGCCTCCTCGGCCAAGGAGCGCAAACAGCGTACGGCCAATGGCAAGACAGCTGCCCCAGCTGCCCCCGCTGCCCCGGCTGCCCCAGTTGCAACTTTAGCTGTTGCCGCCTCATCGTCGTCCGCTTCGCTGCTTTCCGCACTCAAGAAGCCCAAGTTGCAGACGCGCAGCTCGGGCTCGGCCGGCAAGCAGTACAAGGATCCAAGTACAAGCGCCTAACTTTTCTCCTTTCCCCAACCCCAACCCCAACTCTCTCTCTCTGTATTTCACTCTCTCTCTCTCTCTCTCTATGTGTCGCTGTCCCTGGTAGCGTTGACCTTTAGTTGGATGCCGCCACCTCAATCTCTGCCTCGTCGCATCTTCTCGCCTCGCCTCGCATTTGCAGATGCGGCACAGCAGCTGCCGCCCATCGAAAGTTGTGCTAATGCCAAAATTAATTATAAATGAAATAAAATCAAATGCATACATTATATATATATATATAGTATATAGTATATATAGCGTTTGCGATCACGTAAAGCGTTGCGAGCAGCTAAAAAAGTAGCTGATCAATCAAAAAGGACTACAAAGGAGCAACAGCAGCAAACCTACCACATCCAAACCACTCTCTCCCAATTCCTGTCTCTCGCTCTCTCTCTCTTCTTACAACACTTGTTTAGCTTTCTCTCTCTCTCTCTCTCTCTTTGTCTCTCTCTCTCTCTCTCACACACACTGATTGCGTACACCGATCGGTTTTGTGCCTCAGGCATGAAACAATTGATCGGCAAATTGAATGATTTGTGGCCCGAACATAGCGTCGCATTATCCATTCCAAAGGAGGTCGATAGGAGCAAGGAGAAACTCGAGGGCGCCTGGGAGACAATAGGTATAACGGTATACCAGTAATGTGTGTGTGTCTGTGTGTGTGCTACAATATTAAATATTGCATACGTACTTAGAAGTAATAAACATATTTGAAATTATTTATATACATATATTATATTTATTAATTATAATTAATTGTTCGCTCTCTCTCTCTCGCTCTCAGGTCGTGATGGTTCCAAAATTACAACAGTCGTTGCAACGCCTGGCCAGGGCACCGATCGGGTTCAAGAAGTTTCCTATACAGATACAAAAGTCATCGGCAATGGCAGCTTTGGCGTCGTCTTTCAGGCGAAACTCTGCGATACCGGCGAATTGGTTGCGATCAAAAAAGTTTTACAAGACAGACGATTTAAGGTAACTAATCGATAGCTCGATTACTCGATAGATCGATAACTCGATAAATCGATAAGTCGATAACACACGACATGCACCAACTAATCGCTCTCTCTCTCTCTCTCTGTCTGTTTCTCTTCCGTCTTCTCTTCTACTTTGCAGAATCGTGAATTGCAAATAATGCGCAGATTGGAGCATTGTAATATTGTAAAACTTTTATACTTTTTCTATTCGAGTGGTGAAAAGGTAAGAGACAACATGCTTAGCTATTATTTACACACACATAACATATGACATTTGACATATGACATATGACATATAACATATAGCATATATAATAGCATTATATATATATATGACATATACATATATATATAGAGTAATACGATCAGTGTTGAAGTGTTGCCCAGCTGACTTGCGCTGGAGTGTTGTCCCCTCACCCCCCAAAACACAGCCCAGCCAAGCGATATCGAAATGTGATTGTGTCTTTTATTGATGGTTATTTTTCAACTGTATCTTTCTTTCTATTATATTGCATATTTTGAATGGCGATACAAAAATTAGTTGGCCGAGTTTCCCATCGATTTGGGCATTTTAGCCGCTGTGCTCAAGCCGCAGGTATCATGTACAACAATAAACAATATAAAAAACCAAAAAACAAATACAAATACAAATACAAATATAAAAAAAAAAAACAACAACAACATCAGAAAAGATGAGAGAATCTTACTCTCCAAACTGATTCGCACATTTCTCTCATGCGCTCGCTCTCTCATGCGTTTATCGCTCTCTTTCTCTCTCTCTCTCTCTTTTTTTTTTCTTTCTCCCCATCTATTTATCTTCCTATTTTTACATATATATATATATACATATATATCTGTCTGTTTCTATTTGTCTCCAACTCTTTCTCTCTCCCTCTCTCTCTCTCTCTCGTTCTATTTCTCTGATTCCAAGTGAAATGACATGTAGCAGAAGTACTTAGAGTAAATACAGCAGCAGAATCAGAAGATATATATCGCATGCTAGAAGAAGAAACAAGAAACTGGAGAGATGCGTGCCATGCATGTCCCTATTTCTTGGCGCATTGACGCCCAACCCTCTCCACCCCACACCGCAACACTCACAGCCACAGAAACAGCCACCACCCCAAGCCACCCCAAAAAAAAAAACCCAACGCCCCCCCAGAAACTATATGTATATATATATACTATACTATACTATCGACCACCACCACCACCACCAGCATTCCATCGGCTAGCTGCTAGACATGTGTATATATGTATATATATATATATACATATATATAGTGTATGTATGTATGTATGTATGTATGTATAATATATACTGCGTATTGCTGCTCGACAGTAACAATCGTTATCGTTATCGTTATCGTTATCGCCATCGTTGAACGTTGAATGTTGATCCTTGAACGTCACATGTCGCCTGCTGAAAGCCAACAATATATCCCGCATTGCAGTTTGGAGCGCTCGCCTGATCATTACAACAATTATTATTATAACAACAAACAAACAAGCAACAACAACAACAACAACAACAAACAACAATTTGCACCGTTGATTTCTAACATTTACATCTCTAATTTTGCAGCGTGATGAAGTATTTTTGAATTTAGTCCTCGAATATATACCAGAAACTGTATACAAAGTGGCACGTCAATATGCCAAAACCAAGCAAACGATACCAATCAACTTTATACGGGTGAGTTTACATTGACTATATGCACTATACATAGATCTATCATAGACACTATATATATATATATATATATATGGGCACCTTTTTGTGTAATTTCTTTTGATTTTGGCATGGAATTCCTTGTCATTTAGCAACTAAATAGAGATACGAAAGCAACAGAAGTTAGATAAATGTAAAAACTATCGCGTTATGTCATTTTCAATGATTAATATATTCGCAAATTAAAACTTTCAAAAATTAGAACTAAAACTGAAAATTTGAGATATTTTTTATAATTTTGTTTGTTACATCTTAAGTAGTATTTGCAAACATATTTCGAATGCAGTCTTAAAAATAGAAAAAAATATGAATATAAGAAATCCTCTCTTTTTTGATTTTTTTTTTTAGTTCGTAACTAACTTATAGATTTACTTATTTGTTATTAAACCTTCCAAAACTTCTCATTTTAGTTTTTATTATTATTGTTTTTGGGTTTTTTTCTTCTGGGTTTTGCGCAATTCTTGCAACAACTGTTTTTTTTTTAGCTAAATACCCCGCAGATAATTTACAAATTTATTATTCAGTAAGTTAAAAATTTTGTTTTTCTTTTGTCGACTGATTTTTGACATTAAATAAAGTTTTGTATTAAAGATAAAAGTATTAAAAGCCTTTAAAAACTATGAACATTTTAAGTACATCAATTTTACAATTTTAACTATTTAGAAAATTGTAAAATGTTTTAAATATTTTCTATGTCTTGTGTTTTTTTTTTTTAAAGCCATAAGTTACTTGCAAGTAATTGATACAAAAAAGCGACTATTCATTAACTTTGAAAGCATTTTTAATATTTGCTTGGTCTTTTTTTTTTATGCTCGATAAATTGACGAGAAACTATTTATTTAATATTTGCTGTATGTTTGTTGATTTCATGCATATAGTATATAAAACATCAAATCGATCATTCGCCAATTGCGTTCCTTGCATTATTTATTTTTGCTGTTAGGTTGATGGGCAGCAAATATTTAGATGCAAATAAAAAGCAATCGAATGTTGCTCGATATTCACAATTTAGTATTAGTTTGTGCTGCTCTTCAGCATATAGTATATATAGTTTTTTCTATGCACATGCCTATATATATATATATATATATATACATTTTGAATACACATACTAATCGAATGGGCCTTTACCCTTTTTTGTAGCTCTACATGTATCAATTGTTCAGAAGCTTGGCCTACATCCATTCGCTAGGCATTTGCCATCGTGATATCAAGCCGCAGAATCTGCTGCTCGACCCGGAAACGGCCGTACTCAAGCTGTGCGACTTTGGTAGCGCCAAGCAGTTGCTGCACGGAGAGCCGAACGTCTCGTATATCTGCTCGCGCTATTATCGGGCACCCGAGCTCATATTCGGCGCCATCAACTATACAACTAAGATTGGTAAGTCCATGCAATATCACTCGAAGAGCACACATCTAACATATCCTCTCTCTCTCTCTAGACGTATGGAGTGCCGGTTGCGTGCTGGCTGAATTGCTGCTGGGACAGCCCATATTCCCCGGCGATTCGGGTGTCGATCAGCTGGTCGAGGTGATCAAAGTCTTGGGCACACCGACAAGAGAACAAATACGCGAAATGAATCCAAACTATACGGAATTCAAATTTCCGCAAATTAAGAGTCATCCATGGCAGAAAGTAAGTGGCGTAACCGAGCGATCCCATATCGTATAAGCATTACCCTAACCCCTGACCTCGCCCCCTCGCCCAGGCAGATCTCTTTTTCAATTATATAGTACATTATATATAAGCAGCCGATCGAACCCATATCGTATAAGCATTACCCTAACCCCTGACCTCGCCCCCTTAGGCAGATCTCTTTTTCAATTATATAGTACATTATATATAAATATCCTTGTTCATTTCACTAATCTGTTAGAAATTCCATGTTACTGCTCCTACTCTCTCGCTCTCTCGCTCTCGCTCTCTCTCTTTCTCTCTCTATTGGTGTGTGTTTCATATCATAATTGAAGTGTACATAACAATTCGTTGCAGTCGCTACTCGAACGTACCCAATTTCCAAAACAGAAACATCAATTGAGAGTAAGCCGAAAATGAAAAACCAAAACCGAAACCGAACATAAGTAAAAACTGAGAAAGAATTTTATTGACTTATCGAGCACCACAAATTAATCAGCTTTAAATGCTTGAATAGCAAAAGCTTGAAAAGCTTCTAAAACTCATGCATTATTATTATACTATATTTGTTTTTGGCAACAATCCAAAACTGAACAGCTTGGCTGTAAAAAAGAGCCGCTATAAAAATATCACAGCTTGAATTCATAAGCTTTATTTAACTGTTGCGCTGCAGTTCTTACATTGCTTACATATTGATTGATATTGATTGATTGATTGATTGCATTTGTATTCATTTGATTTGATTTGATTTGATTTGACTTGACTTCATTGTTCGCTTTTCTTTTTCCAACGCCTTTTGTCTGTCCATGTTGCCTTTGCCTTCATAGCGCATCTATTTTGTGCTGTCTATATAGATTGCTTTCCATATGCATTATGCTGACTGGCAACGTTTGATTAATTGGTGGTTGAAGCTAGGAAACTAGGCAGTGGGTTAAACATAAAAGTTGGATTGTACAAAATAATAAAAAAAAAAAAAAAAAAAAATATTTTAAAAAACTTCTCTAAGTACTCTTGTATAGAACAACTGTCTTTTAAATACGATCGCTTTCCAACTGAAGAAAGTAAATTCGATTCTCTGCGACTTCAAATGATTAAATGAAAGATGAAAACTGAGTAAAACAAAAAAAAAATAAAAAAAAACACATTTGCTAGTATATGGTTATAGTATGTTTTAATTCATATTCTAATTGTGCCCCACTTGCCACAGCACAGCCCAGCGCCCTCCGCCCCCGACTCTTGCCCCACCCACAACGATAAGTGCCACCAGAGCACACAGCAGCTGCTTTTGTATTGTATACATATATTATAATAATGTTAATGATTGCCACCGCAGGTTTTCCGTATACGCACTCCGACAGAAGCTATCAACTTGGTGTCGCAGCTGCTCGAGTACACGCCCAGCGCCCGCATCACACCGCTCAAGGCCTGTGCCCATCCGTTCTTCGATGAGCTGCGCATGGAGGGCAATCACACCTTGCCCAATGGTCGCGAGATGCCGCCGCTATTCAACTTTACAGAGCATGGTAAGGTTACGCAACAACAACAACAACAACAACAACAACGACTGCTTGGTCAATTTGCAAAAACTAAAGATCATCTAATGTATTCACATATCTACTTAAACACAGTCGTGAATTCGTTTATCAGCCTTGATTCTGCATTCGCCAGTATAAGTAAAGTCAAACATAGCTATGTCTAACATAAGTTTAGGTCTCAGATAATTTCTCATTCGATTGATTTATTTATATACACATAACTTTTACGTGCGAAGCTCAAAATAATTAGTAAATAGTACCAAAATAGCTGATTTTTCGTAACTATAATTTTGTTGCGCAGTTTATTTTTATTAGTGCAAAGTGAGAACAAAAATTAAAATAAAGATCCGATGCAGTAATATGGAAGTCAAATACGAAGGGCTGAATAAATAAAGTGCAATTTGTAGTAGGCCATCAGATATGCCCTGAAGTTCGAAATTGCTGTTATCTAAGACATAATGTTGTTGTGGCAAAGAAATTTTCTTATTTTTGTCTTTTTGTCTGGCACATAGCATTTATTCGGACATTAGAAAAAACGGGCATTTTCATTTTTTATTGTGGCAAGTTGAGCGTCATTATTGTTTATTTTTCAAAAATATTTAATTCAATATTTTGCAAAAGTCATTATTAACGAAACAAGACAAGATCAGCTGTTTAAATTTCAACTTGTCATTCACATGTCAACGACAAATGTTGAAAATGTACATTCGTTTTTTGTTTTTTTTTGGCATTAACACAAAATGATGATGAACAAATATGTTTGACTGGCAAAATCATATTTATAAAAATACAAAAATTTGCCTAGGTTTGCTAATTAATAATATTTTTCAATAATTGTACTTATATGCATACAAACTAAATATATAGTTGATAATAATAATTGTTTGGCTAACTGTGCTATAATTTATTAATTTAAATTCCTTGATAAAATTTCAAAAAAAAACTATATGCATAAAATAATTGTAATTAAATGTTTACTTTAAAATTGAAAATATTCTATGATGCAACAAAATTTATTTGATTTCCAATTGATTATGTTTTCAAAGAGTCTAAACAATTGAAATCATATTGAAGTAGATAATTATATAGATTGATTATCTGCGACAATTTATTGAAATTGATAAATTGTTTTTTGCTTTTTATATTTGATTGCTAAATGATTTTCAAAATTAAAACAAACTTTAAATAAAAAAATAATAAATAGATGAAAAATGCGTTAAGAATGTTGGCTTAAAAATTCTTAAATATTAAATTGCGATAATTTATTGAAATTGATAAATTTTTTTTGTGTTTTATATTTGATTGCTAAATGATTTTCAAAATTAAAACAAACTTTAAATAAAATAAAAATAAATAGATGAAAAATGCGTTAAGAATGTTGGCTTAAAAATTCTTAAATATTAAATTGCGATAATTGATTGAAATTTGCTTAAAAAAAAGTTTATTTGAAACACATTCGAAATGAATAAACATGAGTAGGGGAATGACTGTATAGTTCTTAAAAATATATGCTAAAACATTTAGTAGATATGGCTTGCAAATTGAACATAGTATAAATATATGTATATTATTCTTAATGCAACTTGTACATTTGCAGAACTTTCGATCCAGCCCAGCTTAGTGCCACAGCTGTTGCCAAAGCATCTGCAGAATGCGGCCAACGCAGCTGGCGCCAATCGCGCCTCAGCCGGCGGCACGGCAACCGCAGCGGTTAGTGGCTCCACCAGCGTCTCGTCGACGGGCAGCGGCGCTTCAGCGGATGGTGCCGTCCAGTCACAGCAGCAGCAGCAGCAGCAACAGGCGCCCGCATCAGCATCAGCGGTGGCAGCAGCAGCAGCTACAGCTGCCGCAGGTGGCGCCGCCGCTGCCGTTCAGGGCAACAATAGCAGCAGCAGCAACAGCGGCAATGCAACTGGCGCGCCCCCAACTGCCGTGGCAACGTCTTCAAATGCGCAGCAGCAACCGAATGCGGCTGCTGCAACTGGCGCTGGCGGCAATGGGGCAGGCGGCGGTGGAGGCGGAGGCGCTGCGGCAGCTGCCACAGCAGCAGGCACGATTGCCACTAGCAATGCTGGTGGCGCCAATATAACAGGTGAGTAAGAGGCGTTGCGATTGCCACCTCTTGATCTCTCTCGCTCTCTTGCTCTTGCTCTCTCTCTCTCTGTCTTACATTCTCTCAATCGATTGCATGCCCTTAGTTGTGCCCCATTTGCCACCCAACTTGCCGAAGACCCAGCGCAAGATTAACTCAATCGCAGATGCAGATGCAGATGCAGATGCAGAGCAATGCATTTCAATCAAAACGCACAAATAATCAATCAATCAATCAAGCAATCAAGCAAGCAATCAATCAATGCAAACACACACACACACACACACACTAACTCATACATCCATACTCATACACAGACAGCCACAACGAATAACAATTCAACATCATGTTTCAAATAAAGTCGCTGCCGCTCTCCCTCGCTCTCTCTCTCCCATACACACATCTCTCTCTCTCTCTCTGTCTCTCTGTCTCTCTCTTGCGTTGAGTTCTTATCCTGGCTGCATTTGATGAATCCTCTTGTGTTGGGTCACATCGAACAAGTGCCGTCCGTGCTTAATTCTTTTCCTTAATGTTATATACTATAGATTATAGATTAACTTTTCTTTTTTCTTTTTTTTGGCTCTTGCAGTAGTCGCTTGAGTTTATAAGTTTTATATGCATCTAGTATAGCCTCGAACCAGTTTGTCTGCTTATTAAATTTTGGAAACTATTTAAACTGTTTTAACTGTCACTTAGCTAAAAGGTTTCAATCCAAAAAAAAAACTAACTGAAACTAATACATATTATGCAATTTATTTAGAAACACGGAAAAGAAAACATAGTTGTACATTGATTTAAATTTCTACAAATTTCCAATTGCAATATTAATATTTGTTAATTGCTGAGCAAAGTCTTGTGGCCTTTCAGAGTCTTAATAATATTTGTACTAAATTCTGCAATTTGAAAATATTTGATTTACTTTCAAAAATTGAAAACAATTTTTTCTGCAAGGGTATTCAATATTCGGCATGGATGTATATTTTTTTTTTTGTGGGTTTTTCATTTGATCAGTGCATGAGCCATTTTATACGCTACTTATGTACATACTATATATATATATATATAGTTACAGTTACAGTTACTCGTAGCCTTCTAATTTTACTTAATGGAGTTGCTCTATATATATATACATATATACATATTATATAGCACTCGAGTAGTGCCCCTGTGCCTAATCCCAATTGACTGGATTGTCTTCCTTTGAGAATATTGTAATTATATTATGGTTTGCCCGCTTTTTTAGGTCTATATTTCATATGTTTTAATATTATAATTTTTGATATTTGAAACTCTATTTAATTTTGTTGTTTTCTTTTTGTTTCTTTTTCGTTTTATTTACAGATTCATAGGGGCAATAGTAACATACGCAAATAAATAAATATATATATATATATATATATAGTAATAAATATATATGCATATATATCTATATATATTATATATATAAAAATCAACAAGCACACACACACACACACACACACACACATACAGAGACGCGTATACAATAAACAGCAGTAAAAGAATGGGATATGCACAAGTAAAGAAAAGAAAACAAAACAAAAATCAAACACAACCTGCAAAATTAAATATAATTATATACTTTGATATATACACAATACACAATTAATTAATTAATTTAAAACAATTTGCAGAAAGATCATTAAAATAAAATTTACAAGCAACAACAAACAACAAACAACAAACAACAAACAAAAAAGAAAAGAAACAAAAGGAAAATGCATATAAAATAGCAAATACTACATATATGTTAAACTCATGCATAAAACACACAGCGAAGAAAAAATAAAGAAGAAAAAACTGCAACAACAACAACAACAACAACAACTGCAAATTATAAACTAAACTAAAAAAAAAGAAGAAAACAACAAATGTAATGCAAAAATTTTACATAGATAAAATTAATTTTAAACGTAAAATAAAAAAGAACTAATATAATAACTGTAATAGCAATACCATTGCTAATGCCAATCTTGGCTTGTTTTTATCATTATTATTATTATAATTATTCTTTTTTTTTTATTAATAAATAAAGAAACTATAATAAACCAAGCTGGTTCAATTTCAAAACTGGCAGCTTTCAGCCCTGTGGAATTGTCGCCCAATATATAGCAGACACACACACACACACACACACACACACACACATATATATATATATATATATATATATATATACACAATATATATATATACATAAATAAACTTCATACATATATAAACTTAACAGTCATTGCATATTTAATTTCAATAAAAAATTTCCTTTTTTTTCATTTAATTATTCCTTTTATTTTGCAATCCTCTTTTTTTAGTATGTTAAAATCGAAAATCGTAATGTGTAGTAAAAAACAACAACGACAACATCAGCAGCAAAAACAACAACAACACTTATTTGCATAATTTAATTGCACAATATAATTAATGAAGATTCATTTTGTTGATCCCTAAAAATCAATAAGCAACAAAAAAAAAAACAAAAAAAAACAAAAACAAAAATAAGCAACAGAAGAACCGTGACAGAAATTTTATAAAATATTTAACATAAGCGGCGGCTGCATAAAATCAATAACATAATGTTAATATTATGTTAATTTTACATTTAATGAAACGAAACAGATAAATAAAAACAAAAACAGCTAAATCAGAAGCAAGCAAAAGTATGCTTTGCGATATATCTAATCCTAATTAATTAATAATTAATGATCTTTTTTTTTTGTAAAACGCATTATATATACAAACATACATATTAAATAAATAAATTATTTTTATTAAATAATTATTATTATTTTGTAATAAATAAAAGAAAGCAGAGTGCATTGATTAAAAAAGGAAAGAAGCAAAATACAAAAAAAAAAAAAACAAAAAACAAAAAAAAATAGAACTTCACACATAAAAATTATTTAAAACAACTATACAATAATAAATTGTTTGTATATTAAATTTAGTGAATTACTTAAAGCATATAAATAAAACAAAACAAAACAAAAAATGCGAAATTACAAAGCAAAACGGAAACAAAATATAATACAAATACAAAAAACATTAATAACCATTTTTGATGTAAACACTTAATTTTTTTTTTCTAATACACTATATATGCGAACAGTTTTAAAAGTTAGAGAACGTTAGCTGTTGTATGCTTTATATACTGATATCGATGTGTGTATGTATGCATCAATATAGATTTATATCGGCACATACATATATATATATGCATATATATATGTACAAATATATGACTGTACTCGCATCGCTGGTTTAGTTGCAATATGTAGATAAAAAATACATCATATATGTGTTTGTATGTTTATCGGACAAATGCTAATATTTCAATTCAGAAAAAGGATCGATGAAACAAAAAACAGCTGGAGTTGAGAAAATGGAATCCGACATTGGTACCGATAACGATACCGATATCGATACCAATACCGATAACGATACCGATAACGATAACCAGCTCAGTAGCTAATTTCTTATAGCAATATCTTCTTTTTTTTGTTGACAAACATGTTGCAAACTTAACAACTAACGACAAACACAAATACAAATGCATAAACTTGTAAAAACAAACCGTATATATATTTATTTAATTAGTTTATTATAAACGACTTTAAACTACATAATATGCTAATTACATACATACATACATATTAAACAACTAAAACCCAAACACACACACACACATTCAAAATTCAAACTTCTTTTCCTAATAACTTAGGCACACACACACACACACACACACATGCAAGAGCAACAACTGCTACAACAACAACAAACAAACAAAAAAACACACAACATTATTTTAACTATAACAACAACAACAACAACAACTAGACACATACATATACATATGTATACATATATTACAAATGTAATTGCTAATAATAATCATGCTATAACACATAGATACAAAATAAAAATAGAAGTTGTTGATAAAGATAAATGATAAATGATGAGAACATGGAACACACACACACTGAGCAAAATTACAAAAATGCTGAAAAACAAAAATAAAAAATAATAAAAATAAAAAATTAAAAAAAAACAAAACAAAGAGAAAAAACTTTTTAAACGAATTCACATTTTTTTGCCTTATTTTATTTGTACATCTTTTTGTGTTCTTGTTGTTGCTAGTGGGTGCACAGTGGGGCGGGTAGCCGCAACGGCATCCTATCCTTTTGCCGTTTTCTATTCAATGTTGTTGTATTTGTGGTCCACGACCCATTTTGCATGCTTGTGAACATGTTGCGCTAGCTCGCTCTTCACTCTACTATCTGTCTCTCTCTCTCTCTCTCCTTTCACTTCTTCACTTAACATATTTGTATACAGTACGTACTATTTCGTGCTCAATGTGTGTTTGCCTCTGCAAAGTTGCAGCTGTTAACGGCAGCAGCGCAGTTGCAGCAACAACAACCATTCACATACAAACCTATTTTTGTCTACTTTCTCTCTTATTGCACAAACGTTAACAGGCTCGCAGTCGAACAGCAACTTGAATAGCAGCGCCAGCGGCAATGGCGAGGGTGAGGCCAGCGCTGCTGCTGACGAAGCTGGCGGCGGCAGCGGCAGCGGCGCCAACGCCGGCGGCAGCAGCAATGGCAGCGGCAACGGCAGCGGCGACAACGGCGCAGCAGCAGAGGCTGAACAGGCGGCGGCAGCGTCAGGCAGCGCATCGGGTTAGCACAGCGGCGGCGGCGGCGCTCTGTTAATGTAAATCTTGTTTACAGCGTACTGTTATTAACATTTTTTTCGCTCGCCTCTTATTCAAACGGGGCTTAAGTAAATTTAACAGCAACCAATGCACTGCTTCACACACACACACACACCCACTAACAGCCACTAAGCAAAGCAAAAGCAAACATGCACACACACACACACACTAGCATGCATATAAGTATGTAGTTGTGATCTAAGCTTTAAAGCTCTCTACTCATTTGATCACATGTTAATATGCAGTGTGTGTGTGTGTGTGTGTGTGAATAACATGCTTGTATGTGTGTCTGAATGTTTGTGCATTGGGCGCAGGGCAAATATATTTAGCATAATATTGAACAAACTAAACAAAATCAGAAACCAAAACAAACAAAATAAAACCCTCAGAAACAAAGCAAACACAAAGCAAAGCAAATGCCTAAATTATGCATTAATAATAAATATGTATTATTAAACAAACAACAACAACAACAACAACAAAATATATATATATATATACATATATAAATACATACATACAAAATAACAGACACGAAATAAAATGTTATAAAATCAAAAAAAAAATATATATATAAATAAATAAAAAGAAAATTTTTGGCAAGAAAGGAACAGAAATATACAGAAACAACTAAATGCATTATAGTAAATAAAAAACAATTTGCAAACGTAATAAGTCATAAGCAAAAATACAAATTAAAAAACCAAAAACAAAATGAATGAAAGAAATCTTAGTGAAATAAATCAAAATTTTTTGTCCCATTTAAAGTACATATACAACATAAATATAGATAGCCACAACAACAAGAACAATACCAAAATGTTATGTTGTTAATGTTGTTGTAGCTGAGAATTAACAAACAAACAAAAAAAAATTCCAAAAAAAAAAACAATGTAATAAGAACAACAACAAGAACAACTTAAATCGTTTTGACAATGTAGGCAAAATGAGAAAAGTAAAAGTAATAAAAGTAAAAGTAAAAATACAAGATTTGACGTGCTCATCAAACATCATATATACATATATAGATATGTATGGTATATTGGCATATATATAGAAATCGATCTCCATCACGTCGTGAATCGTAGTTGTAAAACTATTAGAAGGCCACACCCGAAATCCACAATTCCAAATTCCCGCATCCTAGTAGCCAATAAGCCCCCCCGCCCCTCTATACATATATAACTATTTAGTACCGTTCTTCAGTCCAAGTTTAGCATATTAATACGATTATAATGACAAATTCCCCATTAAACAGCGTACTCTAACACAACTTGATTGAAACTATGAAAACAAAGAGAACAAACACATAAGAAGAATAAATATGAAAGAGAATTCATAACAAACGCTTTTAGCGCGCGACGCCATTTATTAAAATAAATTTAAATTTACACAACTAAAACAAAAGGCAAAAAAACAAAAAAAAACGCAAAAAAAAACGATAACAATGGAATCTCAAAAGAAAACGATGATTATATTTATGCATAAATTGTAAAATTAATCAAACGTTTAGCTGCAATTGAAAATAAAAATTAATTTTAAAACTAATCACACGACACACAAGAGGAAGAGGAAGAAGATGAAGACGTAGACGCAGAAGATGACGAAAGACGAAGACGAAGAAGAATGAGAAGATGAAGAGCAAGAATTGGAGAGAAAATGTCAGCTCAAGGATTGCAGCTGCTGGCAAGCCTTGCACGATCCTGAGAACTGTTCTTTTTTCTCTTTCTTGCCTGTCACAAGATCAAAGCAATTGCATCTGTTTAACTAGCATGTAAAATCTCAGAGCCTGCCTCAAAATAGCATGACGAATTCACAAAAGCTTTCTTGTGCTTTTCTTTTTCGATCACGCCCCCCTTTCCCCCGCCCCTTCCCCGACCTTGATCCCACAAAGTTAACGGTATAAGCTAGCAATTGTTTCCTCTTCGCTTAGGCAGCTGAGTAATAAACTAATTGTATTTGTATGTATGTATTCCTAAATTATAATACCTTTTTATGTTTTTTTTTCTATTTAGAAGAAAAAAGCAAATAGGAAACTGTGCTTTTTTTCAAATTCGAAAAGTTCTTTCGAGTGTTTTGTAGTAATCAATCAAGAAATTTGTTTTAATTTCAGCAACAAAACCAAAAGTAATGAAAGAAAGAGAACAGAAGTAAACAACATTTTAGTAAATAATGTATGAAACAAATACAAGAAAATATATATAAAACAAAAACCTACTCACAAAAAAAAAACCCTACACACACATACACACACACACACACACACACACCAAACGTAGAACAAAAGAAAATCACTTTAATTTGTAATTATATTCAAAACACACATTTTCCAAAAAGAAATGAGGAAAACCCTTCCCCAAAAAAATATAAATAAATAAATAAAAATAAAGAACATTATGACAAAAACAAAAAAAAAACAAAAACTTTGAAAATATATATGAACAACAATTTCAGCGTTTCGCTTAACAAAATGAAAATTTACATTTAAACACAACAACCTATACTAAATGCAAAATAAAGCCCAACAACAAAACAACAACAACAACAACAACAAACAAACAAACCACAACATGAAAAACACAAAAAGAACATTAATTAAAAACTAAAAAACAATAAAAATTACAAAAACAAAAATATTACCATATCGTCTTTTATTTTTATATAGATTCATATGTAGATACTTCAGTCCCAAGGGTATCTGAAATGAGAATTGTTGGTAACTAAGAGATAGAACAACTTTATCATTTATGCTTGTAACTCCCATAGGAATAATCGAATAAAAGTCAATCAAGATATCGGATAACTATATCATATATGCTTGTAACTTCCATAGGAACAATCGAACAAAAGTCAATCAAGAGTTCGGATAACTATATCTTATATGCTTATTACTCCAATAGGAACAATCTCGAAAAAGTCAATCATGAGATCAGACAACTATATCATATATGCTTATAACTCCCATAGAAGCAATCGAACAAAAGTCAATCAAGAGATCGGATAACTATATCATACATGCTTGTAACTCCCATAGGAACAATCGAACAAAAGTCAATCAAGATATCGGATAACTATATCTTATATGCTTGTAACTCTCATAGGAACAATCGAACAAAAGTCAATCAAGACATCGGATAACTATATCAAATATGTTGGTAACTCCCATAGGAACAATCGAACAAAAGTCAATCAAGAGATCGGATAACTATATCATATATGCTTATAACTCCCATAGGAACAATCTCGCAAAAGTCAATCAAGAGATCGGATAACTATATCACATATGCTTATAACTCCCATAGGAACAATCTCGCAAAAGTCACACAAGAGATCGGATAACTATATCATATATGCTTGTAACTCCCATAGGAACAATCTCGCAAAAGTCACTCAAGAGATCGGATAACTATATCATATATGCTTGTAACTCCCATAGGAACAATCGAACAAAAGTCAATCAAGAGATCGGATAACTATATCATATATGTTTATTACTCCAATAGGAACAATCGAAATGCGTTGCAGTCTACAACTCGTCCTTAGCGAGCGACTTTGCTTTATTGAATTTAATAATTTGAGCAGTAATATTTCCAGAATGCGCCCGCAACTAATCCAGTCTCTCCTCGATTTCAAGGAAGTGGACGCCACCGCGGGTGATCCACACTAGGAATAGATGCCATAGCAAGGAACACAGCAGAGTCAGCATAGCGGCCTCAACGAAGACGAAGAAGTGTATCTCGATGACTGCATGCAGAGGTTTCTTGGAGGGATCCCATTCTTGGGTGACGCGCAGCAAACGGGCATAGATCCGGACAAACACACACACAGAGATATACATCTTGTTGCTGATCACATGGAAGTTGATGAACAATACGAGGAGGCCAACAGTGCAGCAAGCGTAACAACAGGTCTTGGCCATCATGTTCACGGCGTTTTGATAGTCCTCGGACATCTTTATATTGTATTCAGAACTTGCACAGTAATCGAGTTCACAGCAGCTTCAACTGTAAGCGACTGACAGCGACGACTCTGAACGACTAGCCAACTGAGGGAACTACTTGACATAAATGTGAACGAGTAAGAATGCACGACTAGGAGATACCCTGAGCTCAATCCTTCGAAGTCTATTTCTTTTGCGATTATACACACGAAATTGTGTGCCTTTAGCTCTTTTAACTTTCAAGGTAGGACCAAAAAACAATCGGCTAAAATCGACGATTATCGATTACTTTTCAACGGGACGAGTTATCGATAAAATGAAACAAACTTGTTCGAACCAGGGAATATGAAGTCTCTAGCCCTTATAGTCAGTTTCTGATATCGGCGTGTTAATACAAACGGAGAGACAGGAAGATAGCTGTTGATACTGATCAATAAAAAACATAATGCTTTATATGGTCGCAGATGCTGCCTTATGCCTGTTAAATGCATCCTTTCTAGCTATTTTATTAGGTTCAGGCCATAAAAACCAGGTATGGCTATAATATTTGGTATACTACATGCATACTGCCAACTTTACGCCTTGTAAACGGCATATCAATGGGCAAAAGAGTTCCTAACTAAACTGTTTGCCATAGATTGGTTGCTCAGGGAAGAAAAAGAAGAAGAGCACAGCCAGAGCCTCATTTGCAGCATTTATTTACACCATAATTGAAAGGGGTGGACAATTTTAAGATGCGCCTTCAAGTGGTTGTGGTGGTTCCAGGGGTTCCAGTGGTTCCAGGGGTTCCAGTGGTTCCAGTGGTTCTGGTCGTTGTATTAGTCCAATGCGCTGCATTTCTTGCAAGTAGAAGAGACGCGCCCCAGGCAGGTCAGTCACCAGGTAGTAGAAGGATGTGAGCTGCAAGGCCAAGAGGGACACACTAAATGCCAGGATCAAGGAGTCTGCGAACCCTTCGAGCACTTCTGCCCGGCTTCGCAGCTGATCGGTACGGGAAGCGTACCAACAACCCGCAAAGGTGAACGTGAACAGGTGAACGTACAGGCCGTAAAAGTCGAGGAAATACAAAAAGGATCGCCACATCCTGGAGGCGACAGCCCCGAAGCCCCTCACATATGCCCGAAGTCCATCCATTGAAATTGGAAATTGAAAATTGAGATTTGAAAATGTAAAGCTCTCGTCTGAGCTGCGTTTCCTGTTGAGTTTTACTATTGTGAATTTCCGAGCAGCTGCTGCCCTGTGTAAGCCCTTTATATAGACTCTGATCACTCGGCCAACTGGGATATCGACTTGAAGCAAATCCGAACCTGAGTCGGATCGAGGATGCGCAGAAGCTACTGTTCAAATGCATTTGTCCCATGTTCCATGGGTAACTGTTTGCCCAACCACAAAGGTGGAAAAAAAGTGTGTGGGGAACTTAAGGTAGATATATCGGAGCCCAACAACTATGATGTAACAATCTCCTGTTTCTGTTCAACCTTATCGCTCATTGCAACTGTAAAATTGCAGTAATCAGAAAGGATTTCTTAGAGATTGCGGGCTGCTTTCATAACTCTAAGTCCTTAAATACATTTTAAATAAATAAAGTCCCAGTCGTTTTGTATACTTTTCACTTCACTAATTTCATAACTTATGCATTTTACATTTAGTGCTCAAGCGATCAATAAGAAGCCAGCCTGCTGAAAATAGTTCTTACAATCTGTTGGAGTATCAAATAACAGTTGTTAAGATTGCAAAATCTATCGAGTATAAAAATATAAAATATCTGATTATTTTTGCTGTTCAGAAACATAGTTAATGTGCTATAAGTAAGTAAAAGCTATTTCAAATAGTTTACCAACAAGACAAATAAAACATTTCTTATGGCAGTTCCATAGAAGCTTTGACAACAATCAGCTGATTTCTTTCGGAAAGAATACTCCGAAAACTAACTATTTGTTTTTTTTTGCATCTGCTTATTTGCGTACAATATATTATAAGCCTTTGGCAAAAATGAAGCAATCTTTAAAAAACAATGTCTTCTCGGATGAATTTGTTCGATTCTGTCATTAGATATCCATACATGAGTATATATTTCAAATTGTATACCTTCAGCACATATATATTTCATTTTATATTCCTTTTGCCTTTCCTCGGTTACAAAAAATTACGTTTTCTCTTTCATAATTTCTTTTGTTTTTCATCAATTTATTGAAGCCGTTTACTTCATGTTGAGCTATCTACGCAGAAAAAAAAGATTTTTTAACCATATAATGTGCGCCTAATTTTTTTGTTTTTTTTTTAAAGTGTTTTTTAATCTCATTATTTACTTTAAATATGAAAAAAAGTTCAAGTGACTAGATAATTAATCAAATATTTATACTCTTTTCGAAGAAAATAGTATATTAAGTTTGTGCTGAAGTGTGTAAGGTATAGAAGGAAGCGGAGACCTCGGAGACCTCTAAAAGTTACTGCCAGTATGCTTAGAATGACAAAACAAATTGATCTGGTCATGTCCGTCTGTCTTTCTGTATGTCTGTCTGTCTGTCTGTCTGTATGTATGCAAACTAGTCCCTCAGTTTTTGAGCTATCGTGATATAACTTTGCACAGAGTCTTATTATTTAAAGGGACAGCACATTGGTCGGAACCGGCCGGATCTGACCACTATATCTTATAGCTGCCATACAACTGGAAGTCGGTTTTTTCCATAAATTCCATATTTATAAAGCTATCGCGATGAAAAATTGCTCAGATACTTGTTATTTAAAGAGACAGCTCATTGGACGGAGCCGGCCGGATCGGACCACTATATCTTATAGCTACCATACAATTGGAAAACAATTTTATATTTCAAAACAAAAATTTCAATTCATTTGATATCAATTCTTAGAACAAAAAAAATGTATGCCATGCGATAAAACGAATTTTTACAGCATATGAAAGTGCAGCAGTTGGCAGAGTGAAAATTGTCTAAGGTTCGAAAAGAGTATAGAATCGTCGGCACGCCGAAGATAATCCTTTCCCACTTGTTTTCTCTGCATTATAACATAATAGCAGAATGTTAAGTAACAGCTTGCTGCTGTGTGGCCCTCTGCTAAGACTGCAGCGACTCTGTTAACAGCCTAATTAACATCATGAACAAAATATAAAAACTCTTCCGAAATTCAGGTCGATTTTTTGCAGTCTTGCGTTTGTGTTGCCATTTTCCAAGAATAGTTCGCAGCATTTGGAAGAGTTTAAAAAAAAATGTTTGTATTATTAATTTAGAATTTAAACATACATATATACATAAGATATTTTTGCTTGCTGTTCCTATGCCCCATTGTCGTTGTTGTTGTTGTTGTTGTAGTGATTTGGCTTAGAGCTTGCGTCGCTTGTGGCTGGAATTGTGTTCGTCCTGCGTTGTCCTGTGGCGTCGCCTGCTGGTTAACCTGCTGGCCGCCGTTGGCCTCAGGGCTGAGACGGCCACTGCTGCTATGGCTGGCGTTACAGTCTCCGTTGCCGCTGCCGTTGCCGTTGCAACTGGTGCTGCAGGTGGTGGCGCCTCCTCGCAGGTGGCGAGCTGAGCGTGCTCGGTTTTGATGTGGGCACCGGGTGCGATCATGAGCAAATCATTGCCAGTCCGATGCGGCGGCTGCTGCGGCTGCTGCTGCTGCTGACTGTCCCTGTCGAGGCGTTCGCACTTGATGTGACGCAGTGCGTCGGCCACGTGACCGTTGGCCATGCGATTGTCGTTGTTGTTGGGCTCGTCGGAGGCGGGCGCCTGCAGCTGCTGCCAGTCGAGTATGCCGGTCAGCAGCTTGATGTACTTGATGGCCGAGCGCAGGATCTCGTTCTTCGAGAGCTTCTTGTCCGGCGGATGCGTGGGCACCAGCTTGCGCAGCTCGGCAAATGCACCCGACACGTTCTGCTGGCGCCAGCGCTCGCGCGTATTGGTGAACACCTTGCGCACCCCGCCCCCACCAGAGGCGCCACCACCGCCACTGCCACTGCCGCTGCCACATGTTGCACCACCCAGGCCGCCGTAGCCAGCGCCGGCCGTTGAGCTGCCGCTGCTGCTGCCATTCCCATTGCCATTCCCATTGCCATTGCCATTGCCATTGCCCGGCGGATTCAGCAGCCCACTGCCAAAGAGATTGTGGCCGCTGCCACTGCGCGGTGAGTTGGACAGTGAGCGGTTGGCTGTGCGGGGGAGCGGGGAGCAGTGTGGGTGGAGGAAGTATTAGCAGGTGATAATCAAAGAAATAAGTACGGTATTTAGGCGTCCACTCACGTCCTCCAACATTTCAGAGTATTTGAACAAACAGCGATCAAAGCATCAAGTGGATAGAACCAGCTAGGAACCTACGCAGCTAGACTACTAGCCCGTAATGGGGAAGAGGATGCCACTGTTGCTCACCTCTTCTGCAAGTGCCTAGAGCTTTTTTTGAAAACAAGGAATCGACTTCCTCAATCCTATGATCCTAGACATACCTCTCCAGTAGACGCAATGGAACCTGGCCACAACTGGCTGTTAAATTGCCTTTGTCGCGACTATCGTGCTAACTTAACCTAACTAAAACAAGTAAGAGTGCTCTAGTCGGGAGTGCCCGACTAGGAGATACCCTGAACCCAGTCCTTACAATCATTCGTACTACTCTAAACACACACATGCTGCAGTACAAGCAGTGCAAGCGGCTTAAGCAGTAAGCTAGCTTCTTTACTGAGCTCCACACAATGGAAAGCTAAATCATAAATAACTTCTGTGTTTATTGTCCGATCTTATTGAAAATTTCGGATAACTATATCTTATATGCTTGTAACTCCCATAGGAACAATCGAACAAAAGTCAATCATGAGATCAGACAACTATATCATATATGCTTGTAACTCCCATAGGAACAATCGAGCAAAAGTCAATCCAGACATCGGATAACTATATCAAATATGTTTATTACTCCAATAGGAACGATCTCGCAAAAGTCAATCATGAGATCAGACAACTATATCATATATGTTTGTAACTCCCATAGGAACAATCGAACAAAAGTCACTCAAGACATCGGATAACTATATCATATATGCTTATAACTCCCATAGGAACAATCTCGCAAAAGTCACTCAAGAGATCGGATAACTATATCATATATGCTTGTAACTCCCATAGGAACAATCTCGCAAAAGTCACTCAAGAGATCGGATAACTATATCATATATGCTTGTAACTCCCATAGGAACAATCTCGCAAAAGTCACTCAAGAGATCGGAGAACTATATCATATATGCTTGTAACTCCCATAGGAACAATCGAACAAAAGTCAATCAAGACATCGGATAGCTATATCATATATGTTTATTACTCCAACAGGAACAATCGAAATGCGTTGCAGTCTACAACTCGTCCTTGGCGAGCGACTTTGCTTTATTGAATTTAATAATTTGAGCAGTAATATTTCCAGAATGCGCCCGCAACTAATCCAGTCTCTCCTCGATGTCAAGGAAGTGGACGCCTCCGCGGGTGATCCACACTAGGAATAGATGCCATAGCAAGGAACACAGCAAAGTCAACATAGCGGCCTCAACGAAGACGAACAAGTGTATCTCGATGACTGCATGCAGCGGTTTCTTGGAGAGATCCCATTCTTGGGTGACTTGCAGCAAACGGGCATAGATCCGGACAAACACACACACAGAGATATACATCTTGTCACTGATCACATGGAAGTTGATGAACAATACGAAGAGGCCAACAGTGCAGCAAGTGTAGCAACAGGTCTTGACCAGAAAGGCCATCATGTTCACGGCGTTTTGATAGTCCTCGGACGTCTTTATATTGTATTCAGAACTTGTACAGCAATCAAGTTCACAGCAGCTTCAACTGTAAGCGACTGACAGCGACGACTCTGAACGACTAGCCAACTGAGGGAACTACTTGACATAAATGTGAACGAGTAAGAATGCACGACTAGGAGATACCCTGAGCTCAATCCTTCGAAGTCTATTTCTTTTGCGATTATACACACGAAATTGTGTGCCTTTAGCTCTTTTAACTTTCAAGGTAGGACCAAAAAACAATCGGCTAAAATCGACGATTATCGATTACTTTTTAACGGGACGAGCTATCGATAAAATGAAACAAACTTGTTCGAACCAGGGAATATGAAGTCTCTAGCCCTTATAGTCAGTTTCTGATATCGGCGTGTTAATACAAACGGAGAGACAGGAAGATAGCTGTTGATACTGATCAATAAAAAACATAATGCTTTATATGGTCGCAGATGCTGCCTTATGCCTGTTAAATGCGTCCTTTCTAGCTATTTTATTAGGTTCAGGCCATAAAAACCAGGTATGGCTATAATATTTGGTATACTACATGCATACTGCCAACTTTACGCCTTGTAAACGGCATATCAATGGGCAAAAGAGTTCCTAACTAAACTGTTTGCCATAGATTGGTTGCTCAGGGAAGAAAAAGAAGAAGAGCACAGCCAGAGCCTCATTTGCAGCATTTATTTACACCATAATTGAAAGGGGTGGACAATTTTAAGATGCGCCTTCAAGTGGTTGTGGTGGTTCCAGGGGTTCCAGTGGTTCCAGGGGTTCCAGTGGTTCCAGTGGTTCTGGTCGTTGTATTAGTCCAATGCGCTGCATTTCTTGCAAGTAGAAGAGACGCGCCCCAGGCAGGTCAGTCACCAGGTAGTAGAAGGATGTGAGCTGCAAGGCCAAGAGGGACACACTAAATGCCAGGATCAAGGAGTCTGCGAACCCTTCGAGCACTTCTGCCCGGCTTCGCAGCTGATCGGTACGGGAAGCGTACCAACAACCCGCAAAGGTGAACGTGAACAGGTGAACGTACAGGCCGTAAAAGTCGAGGAAATACAAAAAGGATCGCCACATCCTGGAGGCGACAGCCCCGAAGCCCCTCACATATGCCCGAAGTCCATCCATTGAAATTGGAAATTGAAAATTGAAATTTGAAAATGTAAAGCTCTCGTCTGAGCTGCGTTTCCTGTTGAGTTTTACTATTGTGAATTTCCGAGCAGCTGCTGCCCTGTGTAAGCCCTTTATATAGACTCTGATCACTCGGCCAACTGGGATATCGACTTGAAGCAAATCCGAACCTGAGTCGGATCGAGGATGCGCAGAAGCTACTGTTCAAATGCATTTGTCCCATGTTCCATGGGTAACTGTTTGCCCAACCACAAAGGTGGAAAAAAAGTGTGTGGGGAACTTAAGGTAGATATATCCGAGCCCAACAACTATGATGTAACAATCTCCTGTTTCTGTTCAACCTTATCGCTCATTGCAACTGTAAAATTGCAGTAATCAGAAAGGATTTCTTAGAGATTGCGGGCTGCTTTCATAACTCTAAGTCCTTAAATACATTTTAAATAAATAAAGTCCCAGTCGTTTTGTATACTTTTCACTTCACTAATTTCATAACTTATGCATTTTACATTTAGTGCTCAAGCGATCAATAAGAAGCCAGCCTGCTGAAAATAGTTCTTACAATCTGTTGGAGTATCAAATAACAGTTGTTAAGATTGCAAAATCTATCGAGTACAAAAATATAAAATATCTGATTATTTTTGCTGTTCAGAAACATAGTTAATGTAGCTATAAGTAAGTAAAAGCTATTTCAAATAGTTTACCAACAAGACAAATAAAACATTTCTTATGGCAGTTCCATAGGAGCTTTGACAACAATCAGCTGATTTCTTTCGGAAAGAATACTCCGAAAACTAAACTTCAAAGAAGTTCGGCGTCGCTAACTTTTTGTTTTTTTTATGCATCTGCATATTTGCGTACAATATATTATAAGCCTTTGGCAAAACTGAAGCAATCTTTTAAAAACAATGTCTTCTCGGATGAATTTGTTCGATTCTGTCATTAGATATCATGAGTATATATTTTAAATTGTATACCTTCAGCACATATATATTTCATTTTATATACCTTTTGCTTTTCCTCGGTTACAAAAAATTACGTTTTCTCTTTCATAATTTCTTTTGTTTTTCATCAATTTATTGAAGCCGTTTACTTCATGTTGAGCTATCTACGCAGAAAAAGATGATTTTTTAACCATATAATGTGCGCCTAATTTTTTTGTCTTTTTTTTTTGTAAGTGTTTTTTAATCTCATTACTTACTTTAAAGTTCAA
The DNA here is from genome assembly GCA_035042425.1 of Drosophila flavopinicola. Classification (NCBI taxonomy): domain Eukaryota; kingdom Metazoa; phylum Arthropoda; class Insecta; order Diptera; family Drosophilidae; genus Drosophila; species Drosophila flavopinicola. The sequence continues at coordinate 177,949 of JAWNLL010000205.1, read as the reverse complement.
GTGACTAGATAATTAATCAAATATTTATACTCTTTTCGAAGAAAATAGTATATTAAGTTTGTGCTGAAGTGTGTAAGGTATAGAAGGAAGCGGAGACCTCGGAGACCTCTAAAAGTTACTGCCAGTATGCTTAGAATGACAAAACAAATTGATCTGGTCATGTCCGTCTGTCTTTCTGTATGGCTGTCTGCCTGTCTGTATGTATGCAAACTAGTCCCTCAGTTTTTGAGCTATCGTGATATAACTTTTCACAGAGTCTTATTATTTAAAGGGATCGGACCACCATATCTTATAGCTGCCATACAACTGGAAGTCGGTTTTTTCCATAAATTCCATATTCTTAAAGCTATCGCGATGAAACATTGCTCAGATACTTGTTATTTAAAGAGACAGCTCATTGGACGGAGCCGGCCGGATCGGACCACTATATCTTATAGCTACCATACAACTGGAAAACAATTTAATATTTCAAAAGAAAAATTTCAATTCATTTGATATCAATACTTGGAACAAACAAGTAAGAGTGCTCTAGTCGGGAGTGCCCGACTACGAGATACCCTGAACCCAGTCCTTACAATCATTCATATTAATCTAAACACACACATGCTGCAGTACAAGCAGTACAAGCAGTGCAAGCGGTCTAAGCAGTTAGCTTGCTTTTCGCTGAGCCCCACATAATGGAAAGTTAAATCTTAAATAACTTCTGTGTTTATCGTCCGATCTTATTGAAATTTTTGGGGCAAACAATTGTCAATAATATGTGTGACCAAACCAAATTGCAAGGTCGTACCTTCAAAAATGCGTTTTTTTAACTTTTGGGGGGTTTGGGGGGTGGTATCCAAAAAGTGAAAAATTTGTTCATGTGTATGCTATTCGAGATTATACATGTCAAATTAGGGGCCTCTAGCTCTTATAACTTGTAAGTTATATCCAAAAAACGCTGGTCTGAAATCGAAATTTATCGATAACTTTTGAACGGGACGAGCTATCGATAAATTTTAATAAACTTGATCTGTCCCGGGATTAGGAGAACTTATGTTCCAAATATGAAGTCTCTAGCTCTTGTAGTCTCTGATATCTGTGTGTTCATACAGACAGACAGACGGACAGACGGACAGACAGACGGACATGGCTAGATCGACTCGGCTGTTGATACTGATCAATAATATATATACTTTATATGGTCGGAGATGCTTCCTTATGCCTGTTACATACTTTTGCACAACTTCATTATACCCTTTTTACCCATTTTTAATGGGTTCAGGGTATAACAAGTAAGAGTGCTCTAGTCGGGAGTGCCCGACTACGAGATACCCTGAACCCAGTCCTTACAATCATTCATACTAATCTAAACACACACATGCTGCAGTACAAGCAGCGCAAGCGGTTTAAGCAGTTAGCTTGCTTTTCGCTGAGCCCCACACAATGGAAAGTTAAATCTTAAATAACTTCTGTGTTTATTGTCCGATCATATTGAAATTTTTGGGGCAAACAATTGTCGATAATATGTGTTACCAAATTAAATTGCAAGGTCGTACCTTCAAAAATGGGTTTTTTTAACTTTTGGGGGGTTTGGGGGTGGTATCCAAAAAGTGAAATATTTGTTACATGTGTATGCTATTCGAGATTATACATGTCAAATTAGGGGCCTCTAGCTCTTATAACTTGAAAGTTATATCCAAAAAACGCTGGTCTGAAATCGAAATTTATCGATAACTTTTGAACGGGACGAGCTATCGATAAATTTTAATAAACTTGATCTGTCCCGGGACTAGGAGAACTTATGTTCCAAATATGAAGTCTCTACCTCTTGTAGTCTCTGATATCTGTGTGTTCATACAGACAGACAGACGGACAGACGGACAGACGGTCAGACGGACAGACGGACAGACGGACAGACGGACAGACGGACAGACGGACAGACAGACGGACATGGCTAGATCGACTCGACTGTTGATACTGATCAATAATATATATACTTTATATGGTCGGAGATGCTTCCTTATGCCTGTTACATACATTTGCACAACTTCATTATACCCTTTTTACCCATTTTTAATGGGTTCAGGGTATAACAAGTAAGAGTGCTGTAGTCGGGAGTGCCCGACTACGAGATACCCTGAACCCAGTCCTTACAATCATTCATACTAATCTAAGCACACACATGCTGCAGTATAAGCAGTGCAAGCGGTTTAAGCAGTTAGCTTGCTTTTTCGCTGAGCCCCACACAATGGAAAGTTAAATCTTAAATAACTTCTATGTTTATTGTCCGATCTCATTGAAATTTTTGGGGCAAGCAATTGTCGATAATATGTGTTACCAAACCAAATTACAAGGTCGTACCTTCAAACTTTTTTGAACTTTTGGGGGGTTTGGGGGGTGGTATCCAAAAAGTGAAATATTTGTTACATGTGTATGCTATTCGAGATTATACATGCCAAGTTTGGAGCCTCTTACTTTTATAACTTTGAAGTTATGTCCCAAAAACGCAAGTCTGAAATCGAAATTTATCGATAACTTTTAAACGGTATGAGTTATCGATAAAATGAAATAAACTTGATCTGTCCCGGGATTAGGAGAACTTATGTTCCAAATATGAAGTCTCTAGCTTTTGTAGTCTCTGATATCTGTGTGTTCATACAGACAGACAGACGGACAGACGGACAGACGGACAGACAGACGGACATGGCTAAATCGACTCGGCTGTTGATACTGATCAAGAATATATATACTTTATATGGTCGGAGATGCTTCCTTATGCCTGTTACATACTTTTGCACAAAACCATAATACCCTTTTTACCCATTTTTAATGGGTTCAGGGTATAAAAAGAATGTATGCCACGAGATAAAACGAATTTTTACAGCATATGAAAGTGCTGCAGTTGGCAGAGTGAAAATTGTCTAAAGGTTCGAAAAGAGCATAGAATCATCGGCACGCCGAAGATAATCCTTTCCCACTTGTTTTCCCTGCATTATAACATAATAGCAGAATGTTAAGTAACAGTTTGCTGCTCTGTGGCCCTCTGCTAAGACTGCAGCGACTCTGTTAACAGCCTAATTAACATCATGAACCAAATATAAAAACTCTTCCGAAATTCAGGTCGATTTTTTGCAGTCTTGCGTTTGTGTTGCCATTTTCCAAGAATAATTCGCAGCATTTGGAAGAGTTTAAAAAAAATGTTTGTATTATTAATTTAGAATTTAAACATACATATATACATAAGATATTTTTGCTTGCTGTTCCTATGCCCCATTGTCGTTGTTGTTGTTGTTGTAGTGATTTGGCTTAGAGCTTGCGTCGCTTGTGGCTGGAACTGTGTTCGTCCTGCGTAGTCCTGTGGCGTCGCCTGCTGGTTAACCTGCTGGCCGCCGTTGGCCTCAGGGCTGAGACGGCCACTGCTGCTATGGCTGGCGTTACAGTCTCCGTTGGCGTTGCCGTTGCCGTTGCAACTGGTGCTGCAGGTGGTGGCGCCTCCTCGCAGGTGGCGAGCTGAGCGTGCTCGGTTTTGATGTGGGCACCGGGTGCGATCATGAGCAAATCATTGCCAGTCCGATGCGGCGGCTGCTGCGGCTGCTGCTGCTGCTGACTGTCCCTGTCGAGGCGTTCGCACTTGATGTGACGCAGTGCGTCGGCCACGTGACCGTTGGCCATGCGATTGTCGTTGTTGTTGGGCTCGTCGGAGGCGGGCGCCTGCAGCTGCTGCCAGTCGAGTATGCCGGTCAGCAGCTTGATGTACTTGATGGCCGAGCGCAGGATCTCGTTCTTCGAGAGCTTCTTGTCCGGCGGATGCGTGGGCACCAGCTTGCGCAGCTCGGCAAATGCACCCGACACGTTCTGCTGGCGCCAGCGCTCGCGCGTATTGGTGAACACCTTGCGCACCCCGCCCCCACCAGAGGCGCCACCACCGCCACTGCCACTGCCGCTGCCACATGTTGCACCACCCAGGCCGCCGTAGCCAGCGCCGGCCGTTGAGCTGCCGCTGCTGCTGCCATTCCCATTGCCATTCCCATTGCCATTGCCATTGCCATTGCCCGGCGGATTCAGCAGCCCACTGCCAAAGAGATTGTGGCCGCTGCCACTGCGCGGTGAGTTGGACAGTGAGCGGTTGGCTGTGCGGGGGAGCGGGGAGCAGTGTTGGTGGAGGAAGTATTAGCAGGTGATAATCAAAGAAATAAATACGGTATTTAGGCGTCCACTCACGTCCTCCAACATTTAAGAGTGTTTGAACAAACAGCGATCAAAGGATCAAGTGGATAGAACCAGCTAGGAACATACGCAGCTAGACTACTAGCCCGTAATGGGGAAGAGGATGCAACTGTTGCTCACCTCTTCTGCAAGTGCCTAGAGCTTTTTTTGAAAACAAGGAATCGACTTCCTCAACTCTATGATCCTAGACATACCTCTCCAGTAGACGCAATGGAACCTGGCCACAACTGGCTGTTAAATTGCCTTTGTCGCGACTATCGCGCTAACGTAACCTAACTAAAACAAGTAAGAGTGCTCTAGTCGGGAGTGCCCGACTACGAGATACCCTGAACCCAGTCCTTACAATCATTCGTACTACTCTAAACACACACATGCTGCAGTACAAGCAGTGCCCGCGGTTTAAGCAGTTAGCTTGCTCTTTCGCTGAGCCCCACACAATGGAAAGTTAAATCTTAAATAACTTCTGTGTTTATTGTCCGATCATATTGAAATTTTTGGGGCAAACAATTGTCGATAATATGTGTTACCAAACCAAATTGCAAGGTCGTACCTTCAAAAATGGGTTTTTTTAACTTTTGGGGGGTTTGGGGGGTGGTATCCAAAAAGTGAAATATTTGTTACATGTGTATGCTATTCGAGATTATACATGTCAAATTAGGGGCCTCTAGCTCTTATAACTTGTAAGTTATATCCAAAAAACGCTGGTCTGAAATCGAAATTTATCGATAACTTTTGAACGGGACGAGCTATCGATAAATTTTAATAAACTTGATCTGTCCCGGGATTAGGAGAACTTATGTTCCAAATATGAAGTCTCTAGCTCTTGTAGTCTCTGATATCTGTGTGTTCATACAGACAGACAGACGGACAGACGGACAGACAGACGGACATGGCTAGATCGACTCGGCTGTTGATACTGATCAATAATATATATACTTTATATGGTCGGAGATGCTTCCTTATGCCTGTTACATACATTTGCACAAAACCATAATACCCTTTTTACCCATTTTTAATGGGTTCAGGGTATAAATATACTGACACTGCTAATTTGGCAAACTAGTCGACTTGTCACTTGTGCATAACAAGTTCGCCCTAAGCTGTGTAATGTATAAAAGAAAGTGTCGGATACACCAAAAGTTACCTCCACTATGCTTAGGATGACAAAAGAAGTTGATCTGGACATGTCCGTCTGTCTGTCTGTCTATACGTATGCAAACTAGTCCCTCAGTTTTTGAGCTATTGCAATGAAACTTTGCACTGAGACTTATTATTCAAAGGGCCAGCACATTGAACCAGCCTGATCGGACCACTATATCTCATAGCTGCCATACAACTGAAAGTCGTCTTTGGTCAATTTTCCAATGTTTTCTGAGCTATCGCCTTCAATTTCTTTGTACACTTGAACATGCTTATAACTCATCAATGTTTACACATGAATGCTTGCGCTTTCAAGAGAAATATTATACTATGAGCTATATTAATCTGCCAAAAGATTCGAAAAGAGTATAAAAGCTGTAATCTACATGAGCATAGTAGTTGGAAGTGAGTTTGATCTCTCAATTCAAATTCGGAACAAGAAAAGTATTAAACAAGTAAGAGTGCTCTAGTCGGGAGTGCCCGACTACGAGATACCCTGAACCCAGTCCTTACAATCATTCATACTAATCTAAACACACATATGCTGCACTACAAGCAGTACAAGCAGTGCAAGCGGTTAGCTTGCTTTTCGCTTAGCCCCACACAATGGAAAGTTAAATCTTAAATAACTTCTGTGTTTATTGTCCGATCTTATTGAAATTTTTGGGGCAAGCAATTGTCAATATTATGTGTGACCAAACCAAATTGCAAGGTCGTACCTTAACTTTTGGGGGTTTGGGGGGTGGTATCCACAAAGTAAAAAATATGTTATATGTGTATGCTATTCGAGATTATACATGCCAAATTTGGGGCCTCTAGCTCTTAAAGCTTTGAAGTTATGTCCCAAAAGCTCTATTCTGAAATCGAAATTTATCGATAACTCTTAAACGGTACGAGTTATCGATAAAATGAAATAAACTTGATCTGTCCCGGGATTAGGAGAACTTATGTTCCAAATATGAAGTCTCTAGCTCTTGTAGTCTCTGATATCTGTGTGTTCATACAGACAGACAGACGGACAGACGGACAGACAGACGGACATGGCCAAATCGACTTGGCTGTTGATACTGATCAAGAATATATATACTTTATATGGTCGGAGATGCTTCCTTATGCCTGTTACATACTTTTGCACAAAACCATAATACCCTTTTTACCCATTTTTAATGGGTTCAGGGTATAACAAGTAAGAGTGCTCTAGTCGGGACTGCCCGACTAGGAGATACCCTGATCCCAGTTCTGACATCCATTCATACTTGCCTAATAGTGTGCATACATACAAACACACCACACATTACTGCAAGCTGTGAAAACGGTTTAAGCAGTTATCTTGATTTTTCACTGAGCCCCACACAATAGAAAAAAAAATCTTAAATAACTTCTGTGTTTAGTGTCCGATCTTATTAAAATTTGTAAGACATAACATTGGCTATAAAATGTGTGACCAAACCAAATTGCAAGGTCATACCTTCAAAAATGAGTCTTTTGAATTTTTGGGGGGATTGGGGGGTGGTATCCAAAAAGTGAAAAATGTGTTACATGTGTATGCTATTCGAGATTATACATGCCAAATTAGGGACCTCTAGCTCTTATAACTTGTAAGTTATAGCCAAAAAACGTTGGTCTGAAATCGAAATTTATCGATAACTTTTGAACGGGACGAGTTATCGATAAATTTTAATAAACTTGATCTGTCCCGGGATTACGAGAACTTATATTCCAAATATGAAGTCTCTAGCTCTTGTAGTCTCTGATATCCGCGTGTTCATACAGACAGACGGACGGACGGACGGACGGACGGACGGACGGACGGACGGACGGACAGACAGACAGACGGACATGGCTAAATCGACTCGACTGTTGATACTGATCAAGAATATATATACTTTATATGGTCGGAGATGCTTCCTTATGCCTGTTACATACTTTTGCACAAAACCATAATACCCTTTTTACCCATTTTTAATGGGTTCAGGGTATAAAAAGGTGGTAACGTTCTTGATTTTAAAATCGTCCGTTCAGGTTACAGGCACAAGAAAAAACTTCTTTAATCCACTATAAATGACTCATAAATAGCAGGTGCTTTGAGTTTAGGTGTAAAATCACAATTTCCTACACTGAGAATTTCGTTCACTGAACTGGGATTTTGATTTGTGTAAGAGCAAGAACTGTTGCCTGAGCCTTACCGTCCGCTTGACTGCCATTGAGCACAATGTAGTCGCGCAGGTCGTCCTCGTCCTCCTCGGTGTCGTTCAGCGAGAAGTCGGACAGGTCTCCGTCTCCGTCCGAGATGGACTCCGTCTTTGGCTGCACGTACGGAGTTGCGTGACGTAACAGCGCCGGCGGCTGTCTACCGTTGCTGTTGTTATTACTGCTGCTGTTGTTGTTGTTGTTGGAGACATTGCCATTCACGGAGGATGAGGAGCTGGAGTGACTAGCTGTGCTGCGCTCATCCGCATTATCCGCGCCGTTCGAGCTGCTCGGTAGCCAGGCCATTATTTGACGTCCGCACTCGGCAAAATCCAACAACGCAATGATAGTTGATTGCCTCGGCCGTCGACTGTGAGGACAAGCCGAAAGCAGCGATGGGCGGCGCCAGCGAGCAACCCTTAAAGCCAAATGCTGCTTGGGGTTGCGAGCATAAGCATCCTAGGGCCTGGAACGCACATTGAAGATGGGCCTGGGCGCCGTTGGGGTGCCCAAGCAGTTACCATTCGCCTCCGCCTCCTCCGGCTGCTGCTGCTGTTGCTGCCCTTGCTCCTGCTCCTGCTCCAGCTTCATCTCCTGCCGTTCCCGCTCCTGCTCCCGCTCCCGCTCCCCAACCCGCTCATGTTCCTTCTCATTGAACGTCGGCTGTTCGCCCAGCTTGACCGGCTGCCTTGGCAGTTGCCTCCTGGGAGGCAGCTTGGGCCGCGGCGCCGGTGTCGTCAGCTTGAGCAGCATCGCTGCCGTCGGATTCATGAAGAACATCTTGTCGCGCCGCTGATGGCCGCGAAAGCTCATCCGTCTGTCCACATTGTACTTGCCATCGAAGACATCGTTCGGCTTGTACACGTAGGTGGTGGGCGACATGCTCGCATCCAGATAGTCCACCTGCAGCTCCAGCGGAAAGTCGGTGCTGAGCACCTCGGTGATCTCAAACGGCGAACTGTCCGCCACGTGCAGGCGAAGCGGCAGGCGGGGCGACATCCGGAACGTGACGCGCTTCACGTATCGACCCATGTCGACGTTGTCCTGCGCCCGGATGTACACGCACCACGTCGGCTCGAAGACGAACGGTCGGAAGTCGTCGGCCTCCTCGGGCTTGCAGCCGAGTATTAGGTTCTTGCAGATGATGACGCCATCGCCAGCGGCGCTCTCCTCCCCGTCGGCCTCCTCCGGCCCGTAACGCCCCATTGCCCCGGCCGTCCTGCAGTGACTGACTCGCTGGTAGCCATCCACAGGATACGTGTGTAGATTGGTGAAGCTCATCGCGCCTGCGACTCGATTTTGATGCACTCAATAATTTGATGTTTGTCAATTTTGGTTTATACGCCACTAGAAAATGAATGAAAATTTTGCAGAATTACATTTACATATGACTTGTTTTTTTCTCTCTCTCTCTCTCTCTCTCTCTCTATCTCTATCTCTACCTGTGGTTTTCTCTCTGACAGTTCTCTACATATACAGCAACAAATACAGCCAACTGTATTCAGTTTGCTTGATATAATAATTACACTTAGAGGTGTTTTTAGATAAATAAATTATTCACTTGATATTTCCTAAAAACACAACAATAAGACAAAAACAAGTAAGAGTTGTCTAGTCGGGAGTGCCCGACTACGAAATACCCTGAACCTAGTCCCTACAATCATTCATACTTATCACATGCTACAGTACAAGCATGGCAAGCGGTTTAAGCAGTTAGCTTGCTTTTTCACTGAGCCCCACACAATGGAAAGTTAAATCTTTAAAAACTTCTGTGTTTATTACCCGATCTTTCTGAAATTTTTAGGACATAACATTGGCTATAAAATGTGTGACCAAACCAAATTACAATCGGGCACAAACTGGGCAATAAAATGTGATCCAAAAAGTGAAATATTTGTTACATGTGTGTGCTATTCAATCAGTCTGAGGTCGCAATTTATCGATAACTTTTGAATGGGATGAGTTATCGATCAAATGAAATAAACTTGATCTGTCCCGGGCCTACGAGAACTTATATTCCAAAAATGAAGTCTCTAACTGCTATAGTCTCTGATATCCGCGTGCTCATACAGACGGACAGACAGACAGACAGACAGACAGATAGACGGGCATGGCTTGATCGACTCCGCTATTGATACTAATAAAGAATATATATACTTTACATGGTCGGAAGCATCTTATGCCTGTTACATACTTTTGCACAAAACCATTATACCCTTTTTACCCATTTTTAATGGGTTAAAAACCACCCCAGAATCACATTTGCTCTGACTTTTTATGCTAACGCACAATCAATTGCAAATTATATTTCCTTAAACTTAATTTTTATCAAACATTTTTATACCCTGAACCCATTAAAAATGGGTAAAAGGGTATTATGGAGTTGTGCAAAAGTATGTAACAGGCATAAGGAAGCATCTCCGACCATATAAAGTATATATATTCTTTATTAGTATCAATAGCGGAGTCGATCAAGCCATGCCCGTCTATCTGTCTGTCTGTCTGTCCGTCTGTCTGTCTGTATGAACACACAGATATCAGAGACTACAAGAGCTAGAGACTTCATATTTGGAACATAAGTTCTCCTAATCCCGGGACAGATCAAGTTTATTTCATTTGATCGATAACTCGTCGCATTCAAAAGTTATCGATAAATTTTGATTTTAGACCAGCGTTTTTGGGACATAACTTCAAAGTTATAAGAGCTAGAGACCCCAAATTTGGCATGTATAATCTCGAATAGCATACACATGTAACAAATATTTCACTTTTTGGATACCACCCCCAAACCCCCAAAAGTTAAAAAATGCATTTTTGAAGGTACGACCTTGCAATTTGGTTTGGTCACACATATTATCGACAATTGTTTGCCCCAAAAATTTCAATAAGATCGGACAATAAACATAGAAGTTATTTAAGATTTAACTTTCCATTGTGTGGGCTCAGCGAAGAGCAAGCTAACTGCTTAAACCGCTTGCACTGCTTGTACTGCTTGTACTGCAGCATGTGTGTGTTTAGAGTAGTACGAATGATTGTAAGGACTGGGTTCAGGGTATCTCGTAGTCGGGCACTCCCGACTAGAGCACTCTTACTTGTTCTTTTTAAATGAGTTAGGAATAGTATATATTGTTTTTATACCCTGAACCCATTAAAAATGGGTAAAAAGGGTATTATGGTTTTGTGCAAAAGTATGTAACAGGCATAAGGAAGCATCTCCGACCATATAAAGTATATATATTCTTGATCAGTATCAACAGCCGAGTCGATTTAGCCATGTCCGTCTGTCTGTCCGTCTGTCCGTCTGTCCGTCTGACCGTCTGTCCGTCTGTCCGTCTGTCCGTCTGTCCGTCTGTCTGTCTGTATGAACACACAGATATCAGAGACTACAAGAGCTAGAGACTTCATATTTGGAACATAAGTTCTCCTAATCCCGGGACAGATCAAGTTTATTTCATTTTATCGATAACTAATACCGTTTAAAAGTTATCGATAAATTTCGATTTCAGACTTGCGTTTTTGGGATATAACTTCAAAGTTATAAAAGATAGAGGCTCCAAACTTGGCAAGTATAATCTCGAATAGCATACACATGTAACAAATATTTCACTTTTTGGATACCACCCCCAAACCCCCCAAAAGTTCAAAAAATGCATTTTTGAAGGTACGACCTTGCAATTTGGTTTGGTAACACATATTATGGACAATTGCTTGCTCCAAAGATTTCAATATGATCGGACAATAAACATAGAAGTTATTTAAGATTTAACTTTCCATTGTGTGGGGCTCAGCGAAAGAGCAAGCTAACTGCTTAAACCGCTTGCACTGCTTATACTGCTTATACTGCAGCATGTGTGTGCTTAGATTAGTATGAATGATTTTAAGGACTGGGTTCAGGGTATCTCGTAGTCGGGCACTCCCGACTACAGCACTCTTACTTGTTTTTTTATTTTTTAACTTAAGCTTTGAAAAGGACAAAACCTAAATCCAGTTTAAAAATCGATTGAATTATGACCAAGCTATGTTTATAATTCAAATTCAAATTGAAATAGAAAGAGAAGTATTTGCCAGGTGAAAAGACGGGTAGCTTTCCTTTTCTCCTTCTACAAAAGCCCAGTCGTTAATTTGCATAGACCCTACACTTGCTAATTGATAAGATGTTATCGCGGCTTAACTTCGCTCCTGTCCAAGGATTATTACGCTGAAAAAGTTTTGGTCGTCGAGCGTGGAAATTTCAACGCTTTGACTTTTTCCAATCAACAAGCAGCGACATTTTTCACGCCTGGACACCACCCTGTCCTTGCCTGTCCTTGTCGCCCAACTATCATCCTTGCAACCCCCGAATGAGTGCGAGTGGAAGAGCCAATGAGAGGGCGTTTCGAAGTGACAAAAAGGGGCGGAGCCTATAAGCAACCCCCAAGAGCTCTGCTTCACAAGTCCTTGCTATGTCCTCTTATTGTGCGTTGAGAGCTTTTGGGTATTCATTCAGATAAAACTACACTTCAGTTGAAGCCTAGAAGTGATGTGGGTCTCAAATCCATACTCATCATCGCGATGTACAGACGTTGTGCTCTGATGGAGCTGGGAGCTGGGACCTCGGAGCTCCCGTTTGCAAATCCTTCTCCGCCATCATAGCCGTAAAGCTGAAGGTAATTGCGCATATATTCCTGCTTTAAAGGTATCCAAGTGAAAGGTGAGACTGTTACAATTCCAATAGACAATAGCTGATAAATGCTGATTCGAGTACACCTGTTTTGAATTCACAGGCGAAGAAAGAAATGTGGTTTGTTCAAGAGCGATGCAAAGTTTCCTTCAGATAGATTTCAAATAATTTCAATAACGCAAGTTTTCAGTAGACTCAAGGAATAAAAACCAAAAAAAAAAACAAGTGGGGAAGGATTATCTTCGGCGTGCCGAAGATTTTATACTCTTTTCGATTCTTTAGGCAATTTTCACTGCCAGCTGCACCACTGAAATTTCATATGCTGTAAAAAATCGTTTTGTCGCATAACAATTTTTTTTTCTAAGAATATTTAATTAAGATATAGTGATCCGATCCGGCCGGTTCCGACCAATGTGCTGTCCCTTTAAATAATAAGTCTCTGTGCAAAGTTTGATCACGATAGCTCTAAAACTGAGGGACTAGTTTGCATACATACAGACAGACAGACAGACGTACAGAAAGACAGACGGACATGGCTAGATCAATTTGTTTTGTCATTCTAAGCATACTGGCAGTAACTTTTGGAAGTCTCCGACGCTTCCGAAGAGTATAATAGTAAATTTTGAATAAAAAACCATGTAAGAGTGCTCCAGTCGGGAGTGCCCGACTAGGAGATACCCTGAGCCGAGTCCTTACATCCATTCATACTTACCTGTCAATGCACATCCATACATACTGCAAGCAGTGCAAGCAGTTTAAGCAGGCCCCACACCATGGAAAGGTAAATCTTAAAAACCTTCTGTGTTTAGTGTTCGATCTTTGTGATATTCCTAGGACATTTAATTGGCTATAAAATGGGCGATCAAACCAAATTGCAAGTTCATACCCTCAAAAATAAGTGTTTTTCACTTTTGTGGGGATGGGGTACGGTATCCAAAAAGTGATGTATTTTGTACATGTGTATGCTATTGGAGACTATACATACCAAATTTGGTTCTAAGTTTTAAAAATTGCAAGTTATGGCCAAAAAAACACTAGTCTGAAATCGAAATGTATCGATAACTTTTGAACGGGTTGATTTTTTCCACTTCGATATGCTCGAAATTCTCTTTATTCCTCTCAAATTCGAGGTTTCGGCAGCAGATGAAAGAAATGCATTTGAACAGTAGTCTCTGTGCATCCTCGATCCGACTCAGGTTCAGATTTGTTTCAAGTCGATTTCCCAGTGGGCTGGGGGATCAGTGTCTATATAAAGGGCTTACACAGGGCAGCAGCTGCTCGGAAATTCACAATAGTAAAACTCAACACGAACACAAGCTTCAAATTCTCTCAATTTTCAATTTCCAATTTCAATGGATGGACTTCGGGAATATATGAGGGGCTTCGGGGCTGGCGCCTCCCGGATGTGGCGATCCTTTCTGTATTTCCTCGATTATTACTGTGCGTACGTGCAACTGTTCACGTTCACCTTTGCGGGTTATTTGTATGCTTCCCGTACCGATCAGCTGCTGAGCCGGGAAGAAGTTCTGGAAGAGCTTGCATACGCCTTGGTCTTTGCATTTAGTGTGACCTTCTTGGTCTTGCAAGTCAAATCCTTCTACGACATGGTGACTGACCTGCCTGGGACGCGTCGCTTCTACTTGCAAGAAATGCAACGCATTGCACTAATACAACCATCAGAAGTACTAGAAATACTAGAACTACTGGAGTCACTTGAAGGCGCCTCTTAAAATTGTCCACCTCTTTCAATTATGGTGTTAATAAATGGTACACATAAGGATCTGGCTGTGCATTTTCTTCCCTGAGTAACCAATCTATGGCAAACAGTTTAGTTAAGAACTCTTTTGCTGAACCCTGAGCCCAATACAATGGCTAGAAAGGACGCATTTAACAGGCATAAGGCAGCATCTGCGACCATATAAATCATATATGTATGCATATTCTTGATCAGTATCAACAATCGAGTCCATCTAGACTGTCCGTCTGTCTGTCCGTCTGTATGATATGAGAGATTATATTTGAAATATGGGTTCTCATATTCCCTGGTCAGATGAAGTTTCTTTCATTTTATTGATATATTTTCCAGCTCAAAAGTTATCGATAAATTTCGATTTCAGACAAGCGTTTTTTGGCCGAATTTATTGAGCAGCGCACGAAAATTTGGCTTTTTCGAAGGCAACAGACCAACTTTCAAATTTTTTGAAGACAATGATCCCAAGCATAAAACAAATATGGTAAGGATGTGGCTACTTTACGACTATAGAAAAGTATCGGATACACCACCACAAAGTCCAGATATGAATCCCATCGAAAATTTGTGGACCTTCTTAGAGAAAAGAGTGGCCAAATAAAGTTTGAAGTTTCGAAATCAGTTAAAAGACGTAATAGTGGAAGAATTGATTCATACAACATGGAAAACCTTGTTATTTCCATGAAACTTCGATTGCAAGCTGTATATGATGCTAAGGGCTCCCATACAAAATATTAAAATAATTTATAACAAATATATTAGTCTTGAACTTATCAGTTAAGCAAAATGTCAAAACAATTTCTAGACACCAAAATAAATGGATGAATTTGGTTCTATATTTTTAAAATGGTCTAAGTTAAACGGATCTTGATTTTTTTTTGTGACTAACTCTAAGAACGCTAGTGTACCATTATAAAAATTTGGAAAATTTAAAATATTTACAGAAGGTACTTTTTTTTTGCAAAATAAATAGAAAAATGTGACTTTTTTCCATGTGAAAACAATTAATACCCAAAGTGTATGTATAATCTCGAATCGCATAAAACTATTTGACTTTTTGGTTGAAAACTGCAAAACACGCACTACTGAAGATATGACCTTGCAATTTGGTTTGATCAATTGCCAAAAAATTGACCAAAGATCGGACAATAAACACAGAAGTTGCTTAAGATTTAACTTGCCATAATGTGGGGCTCAGTGTGGAAGCAAGTTGAAACTGTTTGTTGTATGTAGATTAGGTTCAGGGTATCTCCTAGTCGAGCACTGCCGACTGGAGTACTCCTACTAGTTCTTGCTGCTTCAGTGTATATACTTTTGTAATCTAACTTCAGCATTAACTTTCTAATAATTACAATTTTTCATCCCCAGGACTTGCCCACCTCCTTTAAATTGTTTATACTCTTTTCGAAGTAAACAGTAAATAGTATTCAGTTTGTGCTGAAGTTTGTAATGCATAGAAGAAAGCGTCGGAGACCCCCAAAAGTCACTGCCAGTATGCTTAGAATGCCAAAACAAATTGATATAGCCATTTGCGTCTGTGTGTCTATCTGTCTGTCTGTATGTGTGCAAACTAGTCCCTCAGTTTTTGAGCTATCGTGATCAAACTTTGCACAGAGACTTATTATTTAAAGGAACAGCACATTGGTCGGAACCGGCCGGATCGGACCACTATATCTTATAGCTGCCATACAACTGGCAATAAATTTAGTATTCAATAGAAAATTGAAATTCATATGATATCAATTTGTACAGCTAATGAAAGTGCTGCAGTTGGCAGAGTGCAAATTGTCTAAAGGTTTCTCACTTGTTTTATTTTTGCTCCATTCCTGAGCCTTAAACCAAGTATAATGATATACAAATTGATAGGCCTTAAAAAAACTCATTTCATTATTCATGGGCAGCTTCTGCGAGTAAACATAAGGAACGCTGCGTTGCGTCGCATCAACTAGAATCAATTGCAATGTATTCAACATGATCAGTGTGGGATTAGAGCCGTCGGTTGCCCACTTGCCCCTGAGAACCCGTCCATAATCCAGCTCACAGACGCCACGTCGCTTGCGCAATCAAAAGCAATAACAACAATAACAACAATCGCAACCCTCAAATGGCACCCGCTAAGCGGATTTGAGGCAATCAAATGAAAGTCAAAGTCGCAGCAGGGAGTCAACACTCAACAGTCAACAGTCAACAGTCAGCATCAAAATCAAATTAGCAGCAGTTTGGTGGCTAATTTTGTTATCATTGCGACTGCAGTTGCTTCAGCGTGTGGCAAGGTGGTGGCGTTGATGGGGGGTAGGGGGGGGGGGTGGCACGTGTGTCTTCCAGCGATAAGAGAGCAAATTGAACAAACAGCAGCCACACGAGCACACGTGACCCAGCGACCATAAGCTGCAGCTCAGCCCAAAAGCGGCAGCTGCGTACATACATACATACACACACACATTCATACATAGCTGACGCTAAAAGAACAAAAATCGATGACAGCCACGCCCCCAAATCCAGTCGTCGTTGGCCACGCCCACGCGGCGCACACAAGTGAGCCAGTGAGCAAGTGAGCAAGTGGGTGGTAGTTGAGCACTCGGTTTCACACCCACTCGAACGGCCGGCGGCTGCATCGAATTCAATTACATCACGTGGTCGCCAAATCCGATTAGGATCCTTGACGCACACGCTCACGCACACTGGGACACAATGGCGGGCAAAACAGTAAAGTACAGGGTATCTCTAGTTAAAAACGGTAACTGCAGTTGGGCAAATGTGCATACATATGTACATACATACATATGGATGTAACACAAAGCATCTGCGACCCATTTAAGCATACATACATACATATATATTCCTTATCAACAGGCGAGTCGATATAGCCATGTTTGCAATGCTTTAATGTGTACAGGGTATAAAAATGGCCATTGAACTCATGTTGTGTGAACCACGCTCTAGGAGCAATTGGATGCTAATAGCCTCCTAAGTCAATGTTAACATACATCCATACATATCTGTACACTGAGAGCAAATATTGAAATCCTTTAATTTACACTTGGATTGAAATATTTGACTACGTAATATTCGACCAAATGCTTATTATACTCATTTCGAAGAAAATAATATATTAAGTTTGTGCTGAAGTGTGTAACGCATAGAAGGAAGCGTCGGAGACCCCCAAAAGTTACTGCCAGTATGCTTAGAATGACCAAACAAATTGATCTAGACATGTCCGTCTGTCTGTCTGTCTGTATGTGTGCAAACTAGTCCCTCAGTTTTTGAGCTATTGTGATAAAACTTTGCACAGAGTCTTATTATTCAAAGGGACAGCAAATTGGTCGGAACCGGCCGGATCGGACCACCATATCTTATAGCTGCCATACAACTCGATGTCGGTTTTGGCCATATATCACATGTTTTTAAAGCCATCGCGATGAAACTTTGCACAGATACTTATTATTTAAAGAGAAAGCTCATTGGACGGGGCCAGCCGTATCGGACCTCTATATCTATAGCTGCCATACAACTGGAAAACAATTTTATATTTCAAAAGAAAAAATTTAAATTCATATGATATCAATTCTTGGAACAAAAAAATGCATGCCACGCGATAAAATGAATTCTTACAGCATATGAAAGTGCTGCAGTTGGCAGAGTGAAAATTGTCTAAAAGTTCGAAAAGAGTATAGAATCTTTGGCACGTCGGAGATAATACTTTCCCACTTGTTTTTATTACAATCTGTTTTTTTTTAATGTTAGCATGTTAATATAAAACATTTTCATCTTAAATTTAATTTAAATATTATTCAAATTAACCAATCATATTTTAAAGGACATTTAGCTATATTTAAAAATTAGCAAGTCCCATATTAAAAACAACGTGATTACTTTTTTGAAAATCGAAGACATTTTATTATAAAAACCAGATCATTTAAACTTTAAATCAAGAATAAAAATATTCATAATAAATATGCCAAATTTAAACTATTACTTATGTCGAATTATATTGATTGTAAGCTGAATAAAATATTAAAACTATGCACAATAATTTAATTTTATAATTTTTTAATTTCTAATTTCACATATGTATTTGAAACTAATATAATTAAATATTAGTTTAGCCATCAAATATTCCAAATAGTTTTTTTCCGCATTAATTTGATTACAAATCGTATTAAAATTTGAATTTGAATACGATTTTTTAGTCTGATATTTAGTTTGGGTACAAAATAAATTAAATATGAATATATGACGATGCCTTTTTTTACTGTGTGTGTACATACATACATATAATACATAACAATGTACATAAAATACTTCGGCATATTAGCCTAAAGCAGCTGATGTTATGCAGGATTATCTGCAATCCTTTGAAGCATGTTCAGATTGACATATTACTGTTTGCTTTACTATTTGACAAGTCCCGGCGGCCATGACTCAAAAAATCAAAGGCTAGCTCCGTTATTCGGCGTTGATGTGAAAGAGCGCATTTGACGAGTGTGACGTCATAATTGACTGTAGTTTGAAGTTTGCCTCGCTTTTGATCTTTAAATTGGCTTAGCTATAAATTGCGTAGGTATGGTTAGATTAATATATCATTATTTGTATTGCCATTTGTTGCTTAGCAAGAGAATAAATTGCTTTTGTGGCTTAATATACTCAGCATTACGAGAGAAACATAGTCTTAATTATCGTTGCATATCGGATCCATACAAAACGGCAAAAAGTGCACACAGGTGACGTCAGAATGCAAAGAGAGCAGATGTTCTGTTAGTGATGGTAAGGTAACAATAATGTTAGAGCCAAGATTACGCAGATCTAGAGCTAACATTGCACACCGATGCGAATGCTCACTCTAGACAGGCTCTGTCCGTTATTTTGAAATGGATATGCAGAAAATATTGCGTACCAAAAACTACACATTTATTTATTAATTAATAACCTTTTTTTTTTAAATTCCGTTCCTTAAAGCATAACGTTTTTTTTCAATTTTTAAAGTACTTTTAATGAGATGATTTTCAATGTTAAATCTTATTATAATGCAATACTCTTATTAGCTTTTAATCTGCACTTTCAAAAAATAAACAAAAAGCTAAGCTTATGTTAAAAACTGTACCAATTTGGAGTGGAATCCAATGTCCAATGTGGCAACGAATAAATAATTTAACAATTTTTTGGTACAATTGTACCAAATGTAGCAAACAAGGCAAAGATGATGAATTCATGTAGATGTGCTTTACATACCATTGCAAGCTTTTTTAAGATTCAAGCATAATTTATTGCAAATTCTTTATGTTTTTCTTTGCTTTTGTATAGCAGCCTACAGATAAATATGATTGTTGATATTTCGGCTTAGATATTCCCCACACAAAATTACAATGCTCACGTCACAAAATCAGCTGATTAGTTAACAGCGATAATGGTCCTGCAAAATACTATACGATATGTTGCTTCGCTGTGCTATCGATTGCAATAACAGCGGACTAGCAGGCTCTGCAAAGTAAGTAGCACACATAACATAACAGCGAGCTGACAGATAAAGTCACAATCACATAGCCATTTTGAGTACAATCAAACGATAACTTATCGACAGCTAGGCATAATTTGTAGTGAGTCGCAACAGCTCGGACGTGTTTCGTGCTCTAAATTTGATTGTGTCAAGTGTGTAAAGTTTTGAGAATATTGTGTTCGCCATAGCAGGTAAGTGCGTGCATTCTATGCAATGAACAGTTAAATAGTTGGTTATACTCTGGCAAATGCGTTGCCCCGTCCATTTGATGACAGTGGCAAAGACGCTGGCATCAGACGCATACACGTACATACATTTGTACAAACATATACATATGTGTGTACAATTCTATGTTTGTGTGCATGCATACGCATACAATAACCACGCGCAAATTCGCGAGGCGCCGTTGACAAAAGTTGTGAAGCAGCGTACACAAATGAGCAGAGCAAAATATGCGACAAATATGCGTAGTCTGCCGATTGTGGTTCCAAAGTGCTGTGTATGGAACCTGTCATGCATTTTTTGTTTCGCCGGCACCGGCACACACATACAAATGCACACACGCACACACACAAACACAGCAGCTAGAATAAGTGCGTGCCGAAATTCAGCAGCAATTATTTCTGCACAAAGCTTCATCTTTTGCACAAATTCTTAACATTTACAATGTTACACATACATACATATGTATATACATACATATGTGTATATTGCTGTGCATACGAATATATTGCTATAAGAAAGACGTGCACATTTGTTTGTCTGTGTACGTGTGTGTGTGTGTGTGTGTGTGTGAGCGTACGATAAACCAAACAAAAACAAACGAATCGCGGCACAAAGCGCAAACGCGGAATACGTTTTACTCGTAGTTCACAGCGCTGCCTGGCTTTGGCAATTTGTGTTCTTTCAAGCGCTGTTGTTTTTTTTTTCTTTGCGCATGCTGCAGCAGCCATTACAATTTGCCTGTCATTTGCAGTGCTGTCATATTCGCACACGTGCTATAATAGTTACGCACACACACGCACACATGCAAACATATTTGTGCGATTCCTGGAAGCTGTGCGTATTTGTATAATTTGGTGATGCGTTGCGAGCGCACGAGAAATGCATACGGTAAAACAAACGTCAAGCCTGACCTTGGTGGCATGAAACAATTGTCATTTGTATATGCATATGCGTGTGTGTGTGTGTGTGTGTGTGTGTGTCTGTGTGCACAAGTGTATGTGCGTGTAAGCATGACAGAAAACAGTTGCGCATGTGTTGGAGATCTCGAATGGTTTTTGTTTTCTTTCCGTTGTGATGATTGCAGCTTTTGACGCTGTCGCGCTCTTCAGCAGCTGGCATGTCTTCGGAATTGCTTGTTCGGCTGGTCGGTCACCCGACACCTGTTCGTGCGTGCGCGTAAGCTGCTTAATGAACCAAACAAACAAATGCAAGTGAGCAAAAGGGCATTTAGGGACATTGGCACCAATTATATGTATGTGTGTGTGTAAGTTCATAATATTATGAAAGCGATCGACTTGGTGGTGTGCGGTGTGCTCGAATTTATTACTTTACATGTTGATGCTTTTTGTTGTCGTATACGCACACTTCATCACATTCAATGGCGGCTGCTCAATTAACAACACTGTTAACGCTAACAGAGCGCCATTAGGCGGAAGGCACTTTGAAGCCATTTTGACACATTGTCAGGGATGTGCAAATGCATATCGTGTTTTCAAAGAATCGAACTAATGCATATATGTAATATATGTATTTCCGGTTTAATGGCGGTTGTGCCATTTGCAAAGAACAGTTGTAGCCGTAAGCACGGGGACGCAATTTTGCATCGTTTTTCCTTTGGAAGGCAAAGAAATAGCGCAATAACAGAAGCTAGTGCGATATTTATAAAGGAATATATTAAATACAATTGTACGTAAATGTAAATATCAAATTAAAGAAGGATATTCACGTAAATGTAAACGCTTGAAAAAGTCTTGAGTGTCGTGTTGTGTTAATTATTATTGGAAAACTTGTGCTTTTGGTTTTTATTGTGCTGTTACAAATATGTGGAACGTGCTCCATGACATACGCACATGTGCTTGGAGAGTGGACACGCATTATCAGTGGCAACGTGCTAATTTTTTGCAACCAATTTCAATTTGGTGTTAGGTTAAAATCGCCAACATTTTTCATTGTTTTGGAGAACAGCATTTGCAACGTCCATATCGGTCAAATATATATATTAATTTAGCACAAAACAAGAGCTTGAGAATATATAAGTTATAAGTAATATGTAAGTTTCATTTTATCGATAACTGGGCCCATTCAAAAGTTATCGATACATTTCGATTCCAGACTAGCGTTTTTGGGCTATAATAACTTGCAAGTCATTAAAGCTAGAGGCCCAAAATATGGCATGTATAATCTCGAATAGCATACACATGTAACAAATTCACTTTTTGGATACCTACCCAAATTAGAAAAAACGTTTTGAAGGTACGACCTTGCAGTTTGGTTTGGTCACACACTGCCACGGCACTCCCGACTAGAGCACTCTTGTTTTATATTTCTATTGAACAGGTTTTTATGTTGCTGTATGTTTCACTTGGTTTTTCGTTTTCGCAGAGGCTCACGATGAGTTCGAAGGACGATGCATTGGACGGACGCCGTCGCGCGAACAATCACTTGGATGACTCGATGAGCTCCAGTAACGAGAACTTAGACTTGGCTGCCTCGCAGAACAGTAAGTTATTTGAATAGTTATTTGATCAGTCGGCAATAATCATCCAACGCTTATTTGGGACTAGGCAAGCGCAAGGCCAAGAAGCGCAAGTCCAAGAAGGGCAAGGGGCGACGTGGCTCAAAGGAGAATGCCGTCAAGGGCTGGAGCGGCGGCTTTCCGAATCTGTCGTCCAGCCACAGCCTGGAGAGCAACTTGGATTACGACCAGGTAAGTACGCAAATGACAGTGATGCGAGCTGTTGCTCCAGTCATGTCTAGTGTCCGCCACATCCACATTTAATTTGTTGACAACACTTGTGTTGCTTTCTATCTTTCCATCTTGCGCATCTTTCCATCTATCGTATCTATCCGTCTTATCTATCGTAACGTGTATCTATCTATGTTTGTATGTATGTATGTATATTGTATATTGAATGCAGCAACTGCCCACTGACCTAAAGGCAGTTTGTGCCACTGGGCTGAGCATCTTTCCCAGAGAGGAAAATGAGGAGCAACAGCAACATCAGCCATCGCTGTCGTCGTCGCCTTCGTCTGATTCTACTACTACTATCTCCCCGCCAGTCTCTCTGCTGCTGCAAACAACTGCAACAACAACAACAACAGCACCAGAAACAACAACCACAACAACAACAGCGACTGCGACTAGTGCAACAACAAGCACTATTGAACAAAGTTCCACAAATTCGACTTGTACAAGTCCAAAGTCTACGCAGACAACCCCAACCACAACAGCCACCACAACAACCACCACAACAACCACCACCACCACCACCACCAACAGCAACAAATACGACAACAATTCAACCTCAGTGCCAATTGCAACATGCCCTGCCTCAGGGCAATCATCAGAGCCAGACTCAGAATCAGAACCACAATCTGATCTAGCCAAGCAGGTGGAATTTTAGCCTAGTTCTGACAGCGCTAGCATTAGCATAGCAACATTCCACGATTCATAATTAATTTCCTTTTTTTCTCTTCTCTCTCTCTCTCTCTATCTGTCTAACCTCGTTAATCTCGCACAATGCAGCAGCCGAAGCTTGTGAAACAGAAGAGCTGCGAGTCGACTGCATCTGTGGGGGGCAAGAGCTCTGCGCTCAAGCGCAACCTCTCCAGCGACAGTTCGCTCAGCTCGGAGTCAAAGCCGACGAAGCGCACACGCTCCAAGTCTGTGTACCAACCACCGGAGGAGGCAAAGGAGGACAATCGGCGCACACGAGCACGCAGCCTTTGCCACACCAACGACGCCAATGAGCCTGTAGTTGTCCCAAAATTGACAGCCAGCACTACGACTGTGCCGGCCACGCCGGCTCCGCTGCCTTTGGCGCCAGTGAACCCACGTCGTCGCTCGGTTGCTGCCTTCAAGCTGGAGGCAACCGATGAGTTTTATCGCTTGCCGTTTAAGTACGGCTGGAAGCGTGAGCTGGTGATGCGCAGCACTGCCAGCAATTCGCGTCAGCGTAGCGACGTCATATTCATAGCGCCAAGCGGCAAGAGAGTGCGCTCTCGCGAGGACATTATGCCGCTGCTCAGAGGCGAGTTGTCCATCGATAATTTCTGCTTCCAGCGCAAGATGCAGGGTGTTGGCGACGACTACGAGACGATGCGCCAAGCTCAGCCGGCCTTAACGCGCCGCAAATCAGTGGCGCCCGCCAAGCAGATGCAGCTGCAGCAGCTGGCCACCACCAACAACAACGACAGGAGCAGCGACAATGCTAACAATAAGAGCAACACCACCGCCAAAGACATCGCCGGCAATGCTACCAAGAACACTGCTAATGCTGCCACCAGCAACATCGGTTCAAAAAACAACAGCAAATCCAATGCAAGCGCAAGCACCACTGCCAGCACCAAAGCTCCCCAAGTTTCCGGCAAGCGTGTGCCCAAGCCCAAGGTGCCCAAGGGCGCCAGTCCGCCGCCCGAGGGTTGGACCTCGACCATGGCCGTCAAGGGCAATGCTCGTGTGCTGGCCGCCAGCAATGGCAACACGAGCGCTGGCTCTAGTGCCGGATCCGGCAATAGCGCACGCAAACGCGGGTAAGCAGCACACACACTTAAAGTGCAGCAGTTTCATTGACCAGCATCCTTCCTCTCACCTGCCCGGCAGCAACGACCAGACGAAGACCGCATTGGTGGCTAAGATGCCGCCGCAGACCGCAAGACCGGCAAAGACTCCGCCGCAACCCGCAATGCCGCCAAAGACCGCAATGCCGCCAAGGACTTTAAAACAGGCAAAGATCCTGCCAGAGCACTCATTTGCGTACTTAATGCATGCACCGATTCCGCCGCAGAGCGCAATACCGCCGAAGCCGAAGCCGGTGATCTGTGTGCGTTGTCAGAACCCAGTCATGGAGAGGGGTGGGGCCTATGCAGATACCTCCACTGGTTCGTTCAATTATGTCTGTGTGGTAAGTGAAAGTGATTGATTTTGATCTTGTAAAAGCAATGATAATCGAATGTTAACGCTTCCTTCCTCCTTCCTCGTCTTGCTGCGTAGGCCTGCGATCATCCTAGTAAGGGAATGCTGGCAACGCTTGGATACACCAACGGCATCAATAAGTCTGATAAGGATCTGAACGATAAGAATGCTAATGCCGATAGCGATAGCGATGGCGATGGCGATGCCGATGTCATTGCCAATGCTAAAACCAATGCCAATGCTGGCAAAGATGCGAACGATGATACAGACAATGACATTGGCAGCTTGCTGGAACTCGGTGGAGAGATTGAGCTGCCCGGCGCTCTGCCGCCCGATCAGCTGCTAAGCGATGACATTCTAGCTGATCAATTCGATGAGATAAGCTCATCGAAGCTACAATCAGTGGTTACCATATGTGGGCGCAAGGCTGTGTCCGTTGTTGGCGCCAGGAAGGATACATCGGAAGTACAAGTGTGAGTCCGAAACGAAGGCGAACACTCATCTGATGCTCATCTGTTCTGCTCAGTTCGGTTCGGTTCGGTTTAATTCCAGTGTAAAGTAGCGTGTACCGTGGATCAATACGATATTACCCATATACATTTATTAAGTTAGCGATACAAATCACAGGCTCTCTTATGTTAACAGATGAAGCTCGCTAACGGAGTTGTACGGAATCGTTTAGACTCGGTTCGATTTAGTGAAATCCTAAACTGACCGTCTCTCACCGTTCACGACTCTATTGATGTGTACTCAATGTATACTCAAGAACTAAAACCAGGGAATTTGATCATATGTTTGCAACTTATCTATAACTATGAAACTATATCTATCAACTAAAAAGTTAACCACTGAATTGAACGGTAAAGTCCAACTCTACTAGCTAAACAGTCGCAAGAATCAGTTACTTTATTAAGATCTTTGTCAATTGAGCATTATTAATTTCATCAGCTTCTGAACGAAACGTGCATACAAATTTGAAAGATTGTCTATAGTATATTAGTTTCAATTCATTTTATATTGCCACTTACGCCACATTTCAGTCTGTCCAAATGCAATAATTGAATGAAGCCGATTGTTTATTTGCAGCTTAAAGTATGATACCGAGCCCAGCACATATGAGAAGAACTTTGCTTTCAAGCGCATGCTCACGGACTGCACCGGGAGCTGCCAGTTGCTGATGGCCGTGATGAAGACGATGGATATGCACGTGAGTTACACAAACTGATTCCTGATTCCCGACTGCTGATTGCCCATGTCCTTTGCAGGAGCGTGTGGCCATGTCGCAAGTGTGCAAGACCTGGGCCATGGTTAGCCGCGATCGCAGCGTGTGGAGGACCGTGAGGCTGCGCAATACGCGCGTGTCTAACTGGCAGTCGCTGATGTATGAAATGGCGTGTAATAAAACGCGTGAACTCGACATGATGGGCGTCCAGCTGGACGACGACGACTACCAGGTGCGATTCGACAGCGATATGCCTATTGTTAAATGGCTCCGCATTCTGCGCACCGATGTCTGCAATGCGGAGTTCCTCCAGTCGATCTTCAGGCACTTGACATATCTGCTGGAGCTGCGCACGACATGCAGCAGCTGGTGCCACCTCAACTTGACGAACGTCCCCATGTTGGAAGAGTTGCGTGTGCTGCGCATTCGCATGGTGCATCCCGAAGCTGGCATCTATTCGCTGCGTCCGCTGACGCAGCTTAGCAATTTGACGGAGCTCAGTCTGCGCGGCATTAACAATATGAATGCGCTGAATCTGATGGATCTGATCTTATTGCAGCAGCTAAAGACGCTCGTTCTGGGCTGTTGTCGCGGCATGAACGTGAAGGTATTCGGACGCCGAGTTTTGCCGAGTCTAGGGCACTTGCTCAACTTCCGCTTGGAGAACAAGGAAAATGATCGTGTGTTTGACATTGACGAGATCATGCATGGCCTCGCCGGCGGCTGTGTGAGGCGCGTCGAGCTGATCAATGTCGATGTGGATGCGATGTTCAGTGCTCGCTTGGGCAACTGCAAGTCGGTGAAGGAGCTAATGCTAATGCCAAATTTGCACAACAAAACTGCCTACATGATGCAGTACGTGATGAACGCCATCTATGGCAACCCCTACCAGCTCACTGTGTTCCGTCTGGGCATTACCTACGAGCTGATCCGTGTAACCGAAGCAATGGCCATGAATTTCGACGAGGACTGCATTCCGGTCATTCTGCCCATTCCGGGTGTGCGCAGATCTGATCAGCTGAATGATCAAGAAGACTCAATCGCCTATTTGCCGGTCAAGCGCCTCGAGACGATCTTGCAAAACATGATGCCGCAGGCTTATCTCACAGTCAGCAAGATTGCGCAAGCCGAGTCGACCAATCTGAAATTCGAGCCGGCACCACCGAAAATCGCCCCAACCGATTTCGAATAAATATCTCTGGCTTATATGTAGTTAATAAACATACATATGTATATGATATAAATATATATATATGTATTTTTGTATATGCATATACATATTTATAGTCAATATAAGTTTCAGCATGTAAGGATCAAGCGGATTAGTACTGCGCCCAGTTTTTCTATGAGAGAATTATAGACTGAGTCTTAATTTCACCATCACAACAAGCTACACGATGCCTTGTAGCGGACGAGAGTATTCTTAACAATCAGATATAGTAGACATATGTATGTATATAGGTGTACACACCATAATGTGTAAACATATATATATATATTTTGTATTCGTAAAAGAAAATAAAGCTTGCAATACAATGAGTTACAAATCGATTTTTGTAAAAATGAAAACGTTTTTATTTTTTTTTTAAGCATATAAATACATAGAAAATATATAAATACATATAGCTAAGTCTAATACATATATTTTTCTGTTTGTGTTACACATTTCCTTTGTCTTTGTTCGAAATGAAGAACCAATTTGTATTTCAAGATGTTAGCGTCTACTAAAATGCACCAATTTTCTTTTTGGATTGTCATACAAAAGGTGCACTTATTGTATATACTATACTGTGGCATAGGGGCGATTTGGGGGGAGGGCTAAGTGGTCCTGCATATAATATATATGTGTATAAATCGTACAAAAATATAGTGTATATATGGGGTAATAGAAACGAGGCCATCGTGTACAAAATGTTGATATCCTGGCAAATATGAATGTGAATATGAAAAAAGCGTCTCAAAAATATGTTCGTTTTCGTAGGGGGGCAATAAGTAACAGGTGAATCAAAGTGTGTGCAATGATCACGATTGTTTTTGTTGTTTTGCCCTTTCCCTTGCAGCCAGGCAATCTCAATGTACATCAATATAAAAGTGTGTGTGTATCTAATTACATACTAAAGGGCCAACTATTGATCATCAATAGCAGCCGCAACGTAATACGAGTTTAGAAATGTAGGCACATCAACAATATAAATATATAGCGATTGGTTGCGTCATGCTTCGATCAAGAGCAAGCAAATTGCGGTAGCAAAGTGTTATCAGAAGTCAAGATATGGTATATAGTATACAAGAGAAATCATAAATGACACACGTTTAGAGCAATACGTAGCAAATGAGTGGCAAAAACTCACGTCTGTTAGTCGGAAGAAAAGCCTAAACCATTCAACGCTATTCTCAAGCCAACTATGATGGCCTGCAGCAAGTGCACTTTGGACATGTACAGCTTAGAAGACAACCTGAGGCGGAGGCTACGGCTACGTCTATGTCTACGGCTAGGGCTAAGGCTAAGGATAAGGCGACTTAAAGCTAATTTGTCGTTGGCCTGCATGCATCATCTCATCTCATCTGTCGCTCAGTTGTATTCGGGCTTGGGAAAGTAGTCGGGCACAAAGATGTGCACAATGATGCCGGTGCTCATGAGCGCAAAATAGAAGATGACCGCGATCCACCAGAGTATGCGCTCCCAGCGGCTGACCTCCAGGTTGCGCAGCACCCCAATGCCCACGAGCAGGCCAGCGATGGCGCCCGAGAAGTGCGCCATATAGCCAATCTGGTCATGCTGATCCGTTAGATGGCGATACACCGATGAGCCCAGGTCGGTGAAGCAGAAGACGAGGAACGCAAGCAGCTGGACAATTGCGTACTCCATTTCCTTATAGTTCTGCAAGCAGAAGATGAACCGATTAGAACAAACTGGAATGACGATTATAAGTAATGTTTGTAAAATGAGCTCTATTGTATTGCTCAGAATCGTGTGGTCTTATACAACTGGAATAATAATAGTTACTCTTCGAGGAATGCCAATCGATTGCTATAATAGGGGCATGCTCCTCTTATAATTACCATAATGATGGTGGCAATGTGCGCTGTGATCAGGGCATAGACACCGCCGGAGGCGCCCGCCAGAAAGATGCGCGGACTCGTGAGCGAGGTGCCCATGGAGCCGGCTAGCACGCCGGCCAGATAGACGAGCGCCACACGCCACCAGTGATGCACTAGCTCGAGGGCGATGCCCAGAAAGATCTGTATGATCAGATTCATGATGAGGTGCATGATGCCCACGTGGACGAACATGTAGCTGACGAAGCGCCACGCCTCGTAGCGCTTGTAGGGATTGTAGATGAAGAGCGTGGCCGCCGGTCCATTGGTGCTCTCGCCCAGACGCTGATTGTGATTGGGATCGTCCCTAGAGGAGCAAATGTAAATGTAACATGTAACATATGAAGCTATGAAGGCTGTGCTTACTGAAAGTAAATAACGTCCACGAGAAACATGATGATCTCGATGATGGAGAAGATGACCATGGTCAGCGGCGGCGGGCAGATGGACATCTGCTTCTCGTACGCACCGTCCGGCTCATCGCCCTCGAGCGGCTTGGGCGGCGGCACCACATAGCGACAGTAGCGGGTGAGCAGGTTGCGCACCATCCACTTGTGCTTCAGCGACATCTCGTAGAACTCATCGAAGTCCAGCGTCCCATTGTTGTCCACATCGTTGCGGCGCAGTATCTGCTCGGCTATATGCGCCGGAATGTCGCGGCAGTAGCCGTCCGAGATCAGACCCTTCAGCTCGTGCGTGTTGATCAGCCCGTCGCGGTCCGAGTCGTGCTGCAAGTGGCAAGTGGCAAGTTGGTCAAATTATCCTATTTGGCATTACTAACACTAACAAGCTACTGCAAGCACATTGGTATTACGAATGCTTAGTTGTGGCTCACTTTGTTGGGCTCATCTAGCTAGTGCTCCAGTCGCGAGTATCCAAAGAGTCAAGTATTACTTACAAGTCTATGCTATTCGAGATTCTACATACCAAATTTGGTGCCTCTGGCTTTAATAACTTTCAAGCTATGGCCAAGTCGCAATTAATCGATAAATTTTGAACGCGATGAGCTATCGATTAAGTGAAGCAAACACGATCTGTCCAGGGGATAGTATAGTATCTGATATTCGCGTGTTTATACAGACAGACAGATATGACTTGATCGACTCGATCGACGATTGTTCATATATATATATATAGATATATATACCCATTCATTTTTACCCATTTTTAATGGGTTCAGCGTATACAACAGAGGATTACTTAATTAATCCTTGTCAAACTGATACCTTAAATTACATATTAAATTTGTGCAAATTCGGAGATTTTAAGTTTCTTATCACTACATTAACATATTTCCAGTCAGCAACAGAGAATCAGCAAAATAAGTGTTGTTAATAAAAGAAAAATGTATGGCTTGAAGAATATTTGCTGCTTAATAGATTTAATTTTTGTTTTGAAATATAATGGGAATCAGTTAAAGAGAATGCTGAGCAAAAAAGGCAGCAGACCGAAAACATCGATTAGAAGCTTAATTGAAGCTAAGCTACCGAGTATCAAATCAACAAATTGCATGTAAATATTAAATATAAGAAAGAAAGATATGCCGAGACACATTTATTAAATGAAAACAAGTGGGAAAGAATAGTCTTCGGCGTGCCGGAGATTTTTTACTCTTTTCGAAGCACTTTCATTAGCTGTAAAAAAGTTTCATCGCGATAGCTTTGAAAACATGGGATTTATGGCCAAAACCGTCAAACAGTTGTATGGCAACTATAAGATATAGCGGTCTGATCCGGCCGGTTCTGACCAATGTGCTGTCCCTTTGAATAATAAGTCTCTGTGCAAAGTTTTATCACGATAGCTCAAAAACTGAGGGACTAGTTTGCATACAAACAGACAGACAGAAAGACGGACATGAAGGACTTTTCAAATAATATACATATATATATATATAAAACATATAGTCTTTGAATCAATCATCAGTAATTGCAATTCTGATTTAGTTCAGTGTGAAAAATGAGTGGAATTGAGTGGTAGATCCAGATTGAAAGTAACGCTGGATAATACCTGTTGATATTTATACATATACATCTCAACTGAACACACATGCTTTAGGCAATTTTTCAAATAGTATAATCGAATGCTCTCCAGAGTTATATAGTATTGTAGCGACTATCAGAGAATGCTAGCTAAGATCGGATGAAGATAATTCGGGGATTGCAATTGATGCAAATTGATGCAGCTAACAGCTATTAGCTTTTCACGATTAGAACTGAAGGGTTCTATTGAAGGTGAAAAGGTAGGCGACGAATCTGAGTGTTTTGGGATTGTCAGTTGAGTTTGGTAATCGTCATTCAAATTATACGCAACACAAATCGGAACACATAGCAAGATCTCACTTGAAGCTAAGGGCGTAAGCATTTCAGCTTCGTTTGGGCAATAGCAGCAACAGCAGCAACAGGTAACCGATAACAACAACAACAACAACAAACTACAGGTGAGTGGCAATCGGATCGGATTAGTTGCTTCTCATGGTTGCAGCTCGCTTCTACGGCTAGGTCTGCAGAATGACGCAAGTGTGGCAGCTGAGCATGAATGTCATGGGCTGGATGATGGGCCAGCCGTTGGACCACGACCACGACCAGGAGCAGGAGCAGGACCAGTACGATTGGCTGGACGACGGCGACAGCGCCGAGCTGCAGGAGTCGTCCGGCATCGGCACGGTCATTGTCATATATACGGCGCTGGCGGGTCTGTTCATCGGGGCCAACTGGATACCCAGCCAACTGACTCAGGGCACACGCTCGCCGCAGGATCGGCAGCGTCAGCGGGATCTGGAGACGCGCAAGCAGCAGCAGCGCCATCGCACCCATCGGCTGCTGGGCGCCATCCACCGGAGCAAGCGGCCGCTGCCAGCGGACATCTGGCAGGATGTCCTGGGGCCGACCAGCGAGGAGGAGCTGCAATGGCTGCAGGGCCAACATGAGATGTACTACGATGTGGCCAGCGAGGAGGACCACTTTCTGGATGCCCACGACGACTGATTGCCATGGAAGCCAGAGGAGACAGAGAAGACCCCAACCCCAGCCCCCAATTTAAACAGCTGAGAATTCCGATTTCTGTTTGCCGTTTTCAATAGACCAAAATTTTGAAATAAAAAAACAAATGCACAACCAACTGGTTATCTATCTAAGTTATCTAAGTTGATGCAACAAATCGCTCCAAATGTGGCCAAACAAACCAGCTGTGACCAAACAAGGCCAATACTGTCGAATCGAATGGCCAAAAGAGGATCGAGCCAGCTTGACGAATCTGTCAAAACTGCATTTTCAAGTCGAGGCTGCAGCAATGCACAAACTAACAAAAAGCAGCTCCTTAAATAACAAAGATTACGCAAGATTATATGTGTATATATACATACATACATATATAAAGTTATCTAATATTCGCACAACTATTGTACAATTCAGTTGAACTCTCTTGCTCAAATGTCTAACTGTCTGAACCAAAGACGAGTTATGGAAACTTCAAGTAAAACAAGTGGGGAAGGATTATCTTCGGCGTGCGAAGATCTTATACTTTTCGAACCTATAGGCAATTTCACTCTGCCAACTGCACCACTGAAATTTCATAACTGTACAAAATCGTTTTGTCACGTAACATTTTATACTCTGATACCGAAGGTACTCATAGTATATTGGTTTTGTCGAATGTCCGTCAGGCCGTCCGTCTGTCCGTCTGTCTGTCTGGATGAACGCGCGTATTTCCGAAACGATATTAGATAGACTCTTGAAATCTTTTGCGTTATGATTATAGCTATCTGCTTCAGATCAAGTTTATTCCAAATCTTATGCCACGCCCACTGGGAGGCTGGCAAATCGATAACATGTCGATACACCTCAAATCACAAATCGATTAAACGTGAATAACTCACAATTTTGAAGCTAGGTAATCAAATTTGGTAGGTATATTGCTGGTGACCTCCCGAAAAATTGGATCCTAGGTTAATCGGCCACGCCCATTATTACGCCCACCAGCCCCCCTCCAAAATTAATTTGAAATGCTTATATCTCCCGCAGTTTTAAAGCTAAAGTCACCATATTTGGAATATATATTACTGGTGACGTCCTCTACAGATACAGAAACAAAATTTCGACCACGCCCACTCCCGCCCCGTAATCGCGAAAATCACTGAATGCACATTCGATAACACGTGTATATTTCCCGCAATTTTGAAGCTAGGTCCCCAAATTTGGAATTTAGACTAGGGCTGACCAGCCCAAAAGATTGCGTCCTGGATTTTCCGGCCACGCCCACTGGAACGCCCCCAGCCACCCCGCCCCCACGAAACACGGAAGCCTATATCTCGCACAGTTTAAGAGCTAGGGCCACCAAAATTGGAGGATAGACTTATTGTCAGCCCCCTAAAGATCGGCAGAAAATTTTGGGGCCCCGCCCCCTCCCGCCCCAAAAATCGCGAAAATGTATATCTTCCACAGTTTTAGAGCTAGAGTCACCAAAATTGGAGGATAGACTTATTGTCAGCCCTTCTAAAGATCAGCAAAAAATTTTGGGGCCCCGCCCCCTCCCGCCCCAAAAATCGCGAAAATTTATATCTTCCACAGTTTCAGAGCTAGAGTCATTAAACTTGGAAGATGAATTCTGGTCAGCCCCTCTAAATATCGGTAAAAAAAATTTGGGGCCACGCCCCCTCCCGCCCCCAAAAATCGCGAAAATGTATATCCACAGTTTAGAGCTAGAGTCAAGAAATTTGTAAAATAGACTTCTTGTCACTCCCTCTAAAGATCAGCCAAATTTTTGGGGCCACGCCCCTTCCCGCCCCCAAAAATCGCGAAAGCTTATATCTTCCACAGTTTTAGAGCTAGAGTCACCAAAATTGGTAGATAGACTTCTGGTCACCCCCTCTTAGATCGACCAAAATTTTCTGTTCACTTGCTTTCAGCTGTTCTTAAAATGGTATCAGAGTATTACGCAGTCGCTCCGCCGACTGCAACGTTCTCACTTGTTTTTATTGTTCTAAGAATATTTAATTCATTGCCAGTTGTATAGCAGCTATAAGATATAGTGATCCGATCCGGCTGGCTCCGACCAATGTGCTGTCCCCTGGAATAATAAGTGTCTATGCAAAGTTTTATCGCGATAGCTCAAAACTGAGGGACTAGTTTGCATACATACAGACAGACAGACAGACGGACATGGCTAGATCAATTTGTCTTGTCATTCTAAGCCTACTGGCAGTAACTTTTGGTTTCTCCGACGCTTCCTTCTATGCGTTACTAACTATAAACTTAATATACTATTTTCTTCGAAAAGAGTATAATAACATCCATAAATTATACATGTATTTGGTTGCAAATTTATACAAAATATACAACTTTTTATACCCATTAAAAATGGGTAAATAGGGCATAATGAAGTTGTGCCAAAGTATGTAACAGGCATAAGGAAGCAACTCCGACCATATAAAGTATATATATTCTTGATCAGTATCAACAGTCGAGTCAATCTAGCCATGACCGTCTGTCTGTCCGTCCGTCTCTCTATATGAACACGCGGATATCAGAGACTTCAAGAGCTAGAGAATATATAAGTTCTCGTAGTCCCGGCACAGCTCAAGTTTGTTTCATTTTATCGATAACTCGTAACGTTCACAAGTTATCGATCAATTGCGATTTCAAACCAGCGTTTTTGAAGCCGTAAGTTAAAAGTTACAAGAGATAGTGGCCCCAAATTTCGTATATATAATCTTGAATAGCATACACATGTAACAAATATTTCACTTTTTGGATACCATCACCCAAAAGCTCAAAAAGTGCATTATTTAAGGTATGACCTTGAAATTCGTTTGAAAACACGGGCACTCCAGACTAGACCACACCTAATTGTTTATACTCTTTTTGAAAAAAATACTTTACTTTTTGCTGAAGTTTGCAAATGCGTAGAAGGCAGCTTCGGAGACCCCCAAAAGTTATTACCAGTCTGTCTGTCTGTATGTATGCAAACTAGTATCTAGTAAATAATCAAATATTTTATTTTGCAATCTTAGCAACTGTAATTTGATACTCCAATACTCCAAAAGGCTGGCTACCTTTTGTTCGCTCGAGCATTAAATGTAAAATGCATAAGTTATGAACTTAATGAAGTGAAAAGTATACAAAACGACTGGGACTTTATTGATTTAAAATGTATTTAAGGACTTAGAGTTATGAAAGCAGCCCGCAATCTCTAAGGAATCCTTTCTGATTGATGCAGTTTTGCAGTTGCAATGAGCGATAAGGTTGAACAAAAACAGTTTAGGGGATCGGATATATCTTCCATCCTCGATCCGACTCAGGTTCGGATTTGCTTCAAGTCGATATCCCAGTTGGCTGGGGAATCAAAGTCTATATAAAGGGCTTACACAGGGCAGCAGCTGCTCGGAAATTCACAATAGTAAAACTCAACAGGAAACGAAGCTCAGACGAGAGCTGTACATTTTCAAATCTCAATTTTCAATTTCCAATTTCAATGGATGGACTTCGGGCATATGTGAGGGGCTTCGGGGCTGGCGCCTCCCGGATGTGGCGATCCTTTTTGTATTTCCTCGACTTTTACGGCCTGTACGTGCATCTGTTCACGTTCACCTTTGCGGGTTGTTGGTACGCTTCCCGTACCGATCAGCTGCGAAGCCGGGCAGAAGTGCTCGAAGGGTTCGCAGACGCCTTGATCCTGGCATTTAGTGTGTCCCTCTTGGCCTTGCAGCTCACATCCTTCTACTACCTGGTGACTGACCTGCCTGGGGCGCGTCTCTTCTACTTGCAAGAAATGCAGCGCATTGGACTAATACAACGACCAGAACCACTGGAACCACTGGAACAACTGGAACCACCACAACCACTTGAAGGCGCCTCTTAAAATTGTCCACCCCTTTCAATTATGGTGTTAATAAATGCTGCAAATGAGGCTCTGGCTGTGCTCTTCTTCTTTTTCTTCCCTGAGCAACTAATCTATGGCAAACTGTTTAGTTGGGAACTCTTTTGCCCATTGATATGTAGTTTAAGGGAGTGCATATAGAAAGTATACTAATTTTGGTGTGCGAAGCATTGAAGGAGATATCTGTGATCTTATTACGTATACGTATTCGTGATCAGTATCCGCCGCATGTTCTCGGTTAGCTTTTATACATATAAGCATGTTGTTTGTCTGATTTCAAAATTCCAAGTAAAATGTATATGGTATATGCAGGTTTGTTTATGCACAAAATGTATGATATCGATTTACAGTACTAAAGAGAAATTTGTCTTGAATTTCCTATTGCTATTGAGAGTCGTATTTATGCAGAAAAAATACTTTAGAAATGTTGTCATTTTGCTGTCGACAATCGCACTCAAGAACAAAAGAGGAAATGCATTTATGCACATCTGCACAGATATATAAATTGTAATATTTGAATTGAAAAAACCAAAATACTCATTAGTATGAGATTTTCTTTATACTCTTTTCGAAGAAAATAATATATTAAGTTTGTGCTGACGTTTGTAACGCAAAGAAGGAAGCGTCGGAGAAACCCAAAAGTTACTGCCAGCTTGTTTAGAATGACAAAACAAATTGGGGTGTCGATGTTTGTCTGTCCGTCTTTCTGTCTGTCTGTATGTGTGCAAACTAGTCCCTCAGTTTTTGAGCCGTCGTGATCAAACTTTGCACAGAGACTTATTATTTAAAGGGACAGCACATTGGTCGGAACCGGCCGGATCGGACCACTATATCTTATAGCTGCCATACAACTGTTAATCGGTTTTGGCCATAAATCACATGTTTTCAAAGCTATCGCGATGAAACTTTGCACATATACTTATTATTTAAACATACAGCACATTAATCGGAGCTGACCGGACTATATCTTATAGCTGCCATACAACTGAAAATAATTATAATATTTCATATGATATCAATGGCAGAGTGAAAATTGTTTAAAGGTTCGAAAAGAGTATAATCCTTTCGTACCTGTTTTAGTTAAAATTTGCCTATTTGAAGACAAGTGATGCTAGTGTAGCTATTATGCTGACCACTGGTGTTTGTCTTCCGATGTTTGAGAACAAAGCACAACAAACAGCAAACACATTCATGCATACAATTTGATTAGTGGGGCGGGCTTAGATTTAAAAGTAAACAGCGGAAAAAACTCAATGAATTCAATTCAACTGAGTTCTGAGTCACACGAAATTGCAGTTTAAGCAGCTGCTGCAGACAAACACTGCAAATACACACATACATATGTATGTACATACATACATCTGTACATATGTTAACAAATACATACAGTGGCTCACAGCTTATTTCAACCAGCAACTCAAAAAAATTTTAGCCATGTATCGAATCTAAACTAAAAGAGATATCAAAATAATTTAAGAGCTATTTGTTAGTCTGATGCTTTAACTTATAAAATATTACATCATTTATTTTTCAAATATTTTTAAAACATTTTATATTAATTAAAAACTAAAAAATCAACCAAAATCAATGCCACAGCTTATTTCAACCACATACTTTGCAGCTGAGCAAAGATCCGTTATTTTACAATGCAACGGTAGTATCTTTTTCTATGCTTTAGTCATTGTTTTCGGAGTATGGTGAAATATATTTCTGCTGAATTTTGACAGTGGATCTTGCAGAAAAGTGTATTTATCGAAATGGGACCACGCACAACTAATGAGCAGCGAGAACTTGTTCTCAGGCATTTTAAAACGGGCTGCTCGCGCAGGAAAATTGGTGAGATGGTTGGACTAAGTGATTCCACAGTCCAGAGCATCATTTACCGATTTGTCCGAGAAAATAGAACCCATGATAAGGGTAGAATTGCTCCGAACAAAATTTTCAATTCTACGGACGAGCGCTATATTGTCCGGAAAATACGGGATAATCCCAGGCTATCGGCTCCAAAACTGGCCAGTGATGTTGAGGCAGAGTTGGGCAAGTCATGCCACCCAGAAACGATTCGCCGTGTGCTTCGGGAGCATGACTTCAAGGCCAGAATAGCGAGCAAGAAGTTTTTTAAAAGCGACAAAAATAAGATGTGTCGCCTAAAGTTTGCCCAGGAGCACTTGCACAAGGATAATGGTTTCTGGAATACACTGTTATTCTGTGATGAGTCCAAATTTAATATATTTGGGTCAGATGGAGCCTCATATGTGTGGCGTAAGCCAAACACAGAACTGGAAGCAAAAAATGTAAGGGCTACAGTTAAGCATGGCGGTGGTAACGTTATGGTGTGGGCCTGTATGTCGGCAGCGGGTGTCGGAAACTTGCAGTTTATTGAGACGACAATGGACAAAACTAAACATCTTGAAATTTTTAAGTCCAATTTGATTGAAAGTGCTGGGAAACTGAGCTTTAGGGACGTCAACAGATTATACCAGGACAATGCCCCGAAACATACGGCAGACATTGGGAAGACCTGGCTGATCTGCAACTGTCCGCATGTTATGAAACCACCAGCCCAGTCACCAGACATGAATGTTATTGAAAATTTGTGGGCCATTTTGGATACAAATATCCGAAAACGCAATATTTCTAACAAATCTGACCTTAAAGCTGCATTGCTTGACGAAAGGGCCAAGATTACACCACAAGTTACACAAAAGTTGGTCGAATCCATGCCAAAAAGGCTCAAAATGGTGGTTGACCAAATGGGTGGTCATAGCAAGTATTCATTTTTGTTGTTTGATGAAAAACATAGTTTTAACAATATAATTTCTAAAGTGGTTGAAATAAGCTGTGACATTGATTTTGGTTGACTTTTTAGTTTTTAATTAACATGAAATGATTTAAAAATATTTGAAAAATAAATGAAGTCATATTTTATAAGTTAAGGCATCAGACTAACAAACTGCGTTTAAATTATTTTGATATCTCGTTTAGTTTAGATTTTATACATGCCTAAAAATTTTTTGAGGTGCTGGTTGAAATAAGCTGTGAGCCACTATATGTACATACATATTTATCGGTAAGGCCATGAAAAGTTTGGCGTTTGGGGTTATGCGCTACTCGAAATGCCTTTGGTGTGCGCAATTAGATAAGATTAGGCAGCGATATTTTGATATTGAATGGATTGAGCGGCGAACGCGCAGCGAAAACAGCTCAAAGCGGAGAGAACTCGAAGCACGGTGAAAGCCAGAATCGAGGCGAGATGTTAATTAAAAGCAATGCCCAATAATAGATGTACTATTATGTATGTAAATATATGCATATGTATGTGTATGTGAGTGTTAATGTTATGCACGAAATACATAGAAGTTCTTAGCAGAAGAAGAAGAAGCAGCAGCAGCACTGTTAAACAGGTTAAGCCAAATGATGAAATGCAAGCTTCGCCGTGCGGCGAATTTGTCTCGTCTCAGTTGCCAAGGGCCATCGAACAAAGCGGCCGCCGGCAAGCCAAAGATAGTGAGCGACGGCAGAGAGAGCGCGAGAAAGAGCAATAACTTCGCTGGAAACAAACTAATAGAATGGAATGTTGTTCAATAGCAATATGTACATACATATGTACATACATACATATAGGAAAACAAAGAGACACTGCCAAAACAGAATGAGTGAGAGGAGGGAGCGGCACTTGATAATGAGTGGCAAACAATGCTAAATGCTAGCTAATAAAATGGCAACAACAACAATTTCGTGCAAGTGACTAAGACACAAATCAACTGACTGACAGCCAAGAACAGCAACAGCAAAAGCAAAAGCAACAGCAACAAGCGACGCGAGAAGTCCCCACACACACACACACATATGCATATAACCGGTTTCTTCTCTGTACAATTTTCGTACGCGATAAGTCTCTGGTCTTCCCCTCTGTGTGAATTTGTTGTTGCTGCTGCATAATAGAATAAAAAAGTAAATGTTAACGGTGAAATAGGCAAAAGTGTGAAATTGACTGAAATGTGCACACACACACACACACACATACATACATATGTATGCAGCTGGAGCTGACAAGTGGATAAGTTGACAAATCTGCAAATAGCGCGCAGCCGCAGCGTGCCCAAAAATAGAGCATGACAAAATTGCATGGCGGTGGGTGGGGGCGAGGGACCAAAAGTGCTGACGATGATTCACAGCGGCGAACTTTCACCAAGGGCAAGGCAGAGAGAGCGAGATAGAGATAGAGAGAGTGAGCGGCAGACGGGCGTCGCAAACAAAACAAGGAAATTCATTCATGCAAACGAGAGAGCGCTCTCTCTCAGATAGAGAGAGAGAGACTCGCACTCACACACACACACACACACATTGGAGTTGTTTATGCATGTATACTAGAGATGAGCGCGTGAGCGAAGTTTTATCCACGTCATGCACACTCACGATCTGAACTGTGCATCTTCCTGTACAAAGTTAAGTTATACAGAACCAAAATATGAGAAAATATGTTTTCGTATACCATATGCAGTCAAAGTATAAGTATATATATATTCATGCAAGTCTTTTTGCTTATTGCTACTTTTTTTAGCTTGATGCATTTCTTTACACCTGTATCAAATCATTTTATTCTACGCTCATAAATCTTTTTGTAACAATATCGATTCTAAGAAATACTTTTGAAACCAAACTTGATTTGAAAGTTTTCCGAGCTGCCGTTTATCGCTTTTGAGAAGCCAAGCACGTCACATCACACATACTTATGACTACTTGCAAGCAGTCAGGTCAGGTCAGGTCACGTCACGCACATTCCCGATCACGTCACGTGCCCAACTCTAATGCATACATTATATGCACGTATGCAAGTGTTTGTTTTGCTTGTGCAATTCGCTTACTTTGTCAAACACTTCACGCATCTTCTGGCGATCCTCCGGCTCCTGCTGTGCACTGAGCTGGTTCAGCGGTATCTCCTCCATGTCGACGGTGTCCTGGCGCAGTGTTGGCGGCCGCACCGGACGCACCGGCGATCGTCGCTCCGGCGGTATATTCGGATAGATGCCGTTTTCGACATCCCGCTGCTGCTGCTGCTGCAGCTGCTGGGCGGGCGTTTGGCTCTGCTGGCGGGACACCGACTTCGCAGGCATTCTCTCTCTCTCTCTCTCTCTGTCTCGCTGTCTCTTTTGCTGTCTGTCTGCTTGTTTGTTGTTGCACCTTTTAAGGCCGCACTCTGTGCTCACAATTTGAATTCGAATCAGCAATAACTTGTGCCTTGGCTCATGCTTGCGATAAGATTATTATTTGGCCATAAACATCAAATTAAATGCAATCGAAAACACACGCACGCACAAAGAAAAAAAAGAGTGCAAAAAAAACACTAGCACAACACAACACACAACAACGGTAGTTAACGGTGCCGGTCTAAACGCGCTCTAAACGCGTCCACACAGTTTGCTTTTTCGTGCAAGAATGGCGGAGAGAACAGTGAAAGAGATGTGAGCAAATGAGAGAAACGCTGGCTTATTTTGCGCAAATTGCCCGCATGTTAGCTTACATAGCGCTTACACTGGTCACACTGACACCTGTTAAGCGCACAGCTATTCTGTTAGGCGGCGTTGCCACCTTATCGACTGCACAGTGTCTGGCAGCGCAATTGTTGTTTGAAACTTGCTGAAATAACTGAAATTAAAATATTAAGGATTTCATTTATTTTGTTTTTTTTTTTGTATTTGTTTGCCGCATTTTATTTAGGTATTTTCATATCGTACAATGCTTGTTAAACCGTGCCTTTTTCTATAGAGTTAGTTTTATTTTGTAGTTTCTTCGCTTTTTTGCTGGCGTTATTCGTTTAGCTATGTTTTTTTGTTATTAAATTTATTACACCACACATATACATACAATGTACTAAACTTGTAGTTTTAATAATTAATTTTTCATATTTATTTGATTTCGGTTTTTAATACGTATAAATAAAAACTTAAACAAACTTACTGCACA
This sequence comes from Drosophila flavopinicola, assembly GCA_035042425.1. Lineage (NCBI taxonomy): Eukaryota > Metazoa > Arthropoda > Insecta > Diptera > Drosophilidae > Drosophila > Drosophila flavopinicola. The sequence continues at coordinate 136,205 of JAWNLL010000205.1, read as the reverse complement.
CACATTTTTTTATACCTTGTTGACTACAAAAAAAAAATATTTTAAATATATTTTCGGTTTTGTTGTTGTTGCTGCTGTTGTTGTTGTATTGTTTTGCCTTGCTTAAGAATCTTTCGAGTGTTCAACATTGTGTAACATAGTTTGCAAAATTTACTTGACGCCGTTTTACTTAATAAAATTGTTGCATTTTCAACAAATATATATTCAATATTTCCGTTTTTCTGCATGGGTTTTTCCCTTTTTGTTTCTTTTTTTGCATTTTCTGTTTAGTTTCTTGTCATTTACTAATCGCATTGAAATTGATTAATTACAACATTTATTTTTGGATTTTTTGTTGTTGGATTTGTATGTCCTTAAACTAATGCCTAGATTTTGTCAATTGTTTATTGTTATTGTTATTTGTTGTTAATATTTCGTTTCGTTTTTCTTCTTTGTTTTTTTACAGTGCTTATTTAACTTGGCTACACTATTTCAGTATCTATTTAGCTTTCTGGCGGAGTGTTGTTGGTTTTTGTTTTAGGTGTGTGTTTCTTTTAATTTGTATATACTTGTATCTCGTATTTCTTACATCTTTGTTTTATTTGGCAATGACGTACTGATTCTGTTGTTGTTGTTGTTGTTGTTGTTTGCTACTCATCGGTTCTATATTTGTTTTTTGTTTTGTTTTTGTTTCGTATATTACTCCTTCTACTTGCGGCTATCTGCTTCTGCTTCTGCTTTCAGCTTTCTTCTTTCTTTCGCTCATGTCGCACGTCGCTTGTTTTTAAAAATTAATTGTATTACTGCATATAATTTATGTGTATATTTATATGTAAAGTTTGTGTATATATTTATATAAAGTAAATAGATTACGTAATTGCAACATTCGCTTGCGCTTCCGCTCTGCCTGCTCTCTCTCTCTCTCTCTCTCTCTCCTTCTCTCTCCCTCTCTCCCTCTCTATAGCTTTCTCTGCTCTATTCTCTATTTCTTTCCTGTCACACGTTGCTTATGGACTCGGGCAACATTTGCTTTGCCTAGCTTTGTTTTCTTTTCTTTACGCTATTTAATGGATTGTTTTTGTTCTGTTAACATATGGTTATTTCAAGTTGCAGTTGGTTATCGATTTCGCGTTCGATATCGATAACGATTACGAGTTTATAGTTTAGATTACAGACTGGCCACCGAGTTGCACTTGTGCCTGTGTGTTACAACAAACTGAAATTCTTGTTTTTGTTTTGTTTTTTCTCTCTTGTTTTTTACAATTTTAATTTGCCTTTTGAAATTAAGGAAATGCTTAACATATCAAATTAAATTACAAAAAAAAATAAAATCAAATTGTGTAACTATTTTTGTGAACGTACATCAGTAAAAAATACACATATGTATAAGAAATAATAAAAAAAAATATATATATATAAAAAAAAAGTTGGAATGCTTGGAAAGATGCATGTTGTTTTTTTTTTCAAATGCATTTGCAACAAACAAACAATATACAAAGTTACAGTACATATATTTAGTATAAATAAGACGAGTATATGGTAAGGGGTTAAGTACACAAGTAAATAAGTGAAAGAGGCAAATATATGTGTGTATGTATATATGTATATGCATGTTCGATTATACACATAGCGAAAGGAGGCGGCCCCAGTTCCGAAAAGAATGGCAGCTGGCTGCTCCATTTCCACATGGCTGAGTTGAAAACGTAGTTAGGTATTTACAAAGTTCGGCCCGCCCGTATACCCGTATTACTTTGGCTGCCTGCAGGCGGGGCACGGACAGGGGCAGGCTCGGGGGCAGGGGCACGAGCAGATGCGTAGACGGAGCGGCAGCGGCAGCGGCAGCGGCAGCGGGATCGGGAATGGGAGCGGCAGAACGGGCCGTGGCCAGCAGGGACGTCATTATGACTCGTCGCGATTGTTGTGCACCCACTGGGCTGGCACCCATTGCGGTTCGCGCTCCAGCGAGTTGATCTCGGCCAGCAGCTGGTGATAGGCGCGCTCCGTGTCGTTGTTGATGATGATCATGTCGAACAGATGGCCCCAGCGCGCCTCCATGTCCCGTGCGGTGGCAATGATGTCCTTCAGCTCCTCCTCCTGTGCAGAAACGGGCAGAGAGAAGCAAGCAGCTTACAATTAGTATTACAGTTACAAAATGAAACGATAACGATACAAGTAATGGCCAGGCCTATCGATTATCGATACTAATTTAAGGCTGTAAATGCAACTTACAAAAAGAAACAATCGTTCTACGATTAAAAAAGTCTCATATACCAATATCGATCTATTCGATAAACTGCGATTCGATAAAAAAACAGCAAGTTTAAATTTGTCTACAGCAACATCTAAATGAACAATCGATCAATTGATTTGTGCGATTAAACGCATCTGGCTAAACTGCAATCAATTTCTTTCGATAAATAACGAGATCGATATTGCTAAGGACCATGCGAATAGGCAAAGTATTGAGTTGGTTAAATAAAAAAGGGTCTACATTCTATTACTGAACTCATTTATAAATATTAAGTATACGAAGTAATTTTAACAATAAATCGATATATGCATATGTGCACATATATATGTGGATTTCCGTAAGCTATCGAAATCGATATTACTAAAGACCAAGTGAATCTTGTTAAGCATCCTTACAGTCTACATTAGATCTTGACTCATTAACAAATATTAAGTATACGACTAGCTTCTAACGATAAGTCGATGTATCGATAACGCACCTTGAAGGGCTCGCCGTTGCGCAGCTTCTTCTGCCGCAACTTATCCAGGCTGGGCGGCGCCACCAGCACCACATAGGGCTTCAGGTCGGAGGCGCGCAACAGCTTCAAGCTCTGCGGATGCAGATTCAGCACACAAATCTTGCCGCTGGCAACAACCGTGCGTATGGCCTCCAGTGATGTGCCTGCAGCAAGGGGATATAGAGTGCCGTTAGTTATGTTTGTGCTGCAATGCTGATAGCCGGACATTCGCCACTTACCGTAGTAGGCTTTCTCGTACTCCCCATGCTCGACAAACCGACGCGCCAGAATATCCGCCTCGAACGCCTGACGCGTTATAAAGTGATAATCCACGCCGGGCACTTCGCCCTCACGTCTGGCCCGTGAAGTATCTGTGATGGCGACAGACAGAGAGAGAGAGAGAGAGAGAGAGAGAGAGAGAGAGAGTGGTTGTTAATGGATCGGCTAAAGAAAGTTGAGTGGCTGGCAGGGCTTGGGGCTTGAACCACGGTTGCTACATTTGGTACAATTGTACCAAAAGTCGTACATTATTCGCTGATTCGCTGATATAATTTGTTCAATTTTTATGAGTTAAAAGTGTAAATAACTGTAGCTTTTATGTTTAGCATTAATGTTAGTTACAATAAACTACATTTTGCTCCTCTAAATTGCAAGCAGCGCCAAATTGCAAAGCTTGTACTGAGCCTGAAACTTAATTTGTTCCAAAACTCATAAAATGGGCAATCAAAGCTAAAATTACGTGATTATATACAGTTTTGTCAATAACAGTTCATTGCAACATTGGATAAAAATATATAAATATATAGTATGTAGAATTATGTAAAAAATTGGCAATTTTTTTTGTGTATTATCTTAAAAGTTTGTGTGATTTTATAAATGTCTGACTCAACGAAAATTTGCATTTGTCCATTTTTCTAATACTTCAAAAATATATTTTTATTTTTGCATGTTGCTAGCTCGAAAAAAAGAGAAAAAATACTATGAAAGACAGGTTTTGTTTTCTCTTTGTACTCTCTGCGGATGTTAATCGACTTTGTCTGGCATTATTATATATTCAGAGACATCTCTTTCTATAATAATAAATAACTCTACTTTGCATTTTAGCTCATAACTAACTCGTATACTTACTTATTTATTACTAATTCTTCCTTATATTTTTCTTTTATATTTTTATATTTTGTTTTGTTGGTTAGCTAAGGGTTATTTTCTCTGGGTTTTCCTCAATCCTAGGCACAAATGTTGGACCAACTTTTCAAGCTAAATACCCCCAGATATAATTTAAAAATTTACTTTATGTAACTTTTTATTTTATAATTACTATTTTCCTATGTCGACTGATTTTAGAAACATTAAAGCAATTTCATCAAAAAAATGTCTAAAGTTGGTACACTTGTTGCTTAAAGTGGCAATCGTTTCGTGGGTGGTTTGGGTTGGGTTTTGGACTGGACAGGCAGGAAGAAGAAGAAACGATGATCAACTTATCGCTGATCGCTGATCGCTTGAAATGAAAGTCGAGCCTAAAAAGCATCGAGCAGGGTATATACTATACGAGTAGTGTTAGCAGTGCAAGAGCTTTACCCTTGTGGGGGCCTTTTGGCTTGAGTTTCTCCTCAAGCAAATAGAAAACTGCGAGAGGGTGAGAGACATGCACAGAGATAGATAGATAGATAGATAGATAGAGAGACATAGACATAGAGAGAGAGAGAGAGAGAGTGAGAGAGGGGGGGGGGAGGGGCTGTCTACTTACGTGGCACTGCCGCCGAGAAGCGTTCGGAGTCGGCCATCAGACGTTGGCGCAACTCGTGTCTGCCGATGTTCGGGGGGCCGATGAGGACGATGGGTCGCTTGTGGGTGGCGCGGGGATAGTAGAGCGCCACCTCCTCGTAGGTGAGTATCTCCTCGGGATCCGTTTCGTCCGGTGCGGTGGTCGCATACAGCGGATAGCTACAACAACAAAATCGCATACAGATTAGTGATATGATAGTTTTTTTTAGTTTTTAGAAGGAAGCGTCAGCAAATTGATGTGAACTTGTCCGTCTGTCTGTCTGTATGTATGCAAACTAGTCCCTCAGCTTATGAGCTATCGTGTTGAAACTTTGCCCACAGACTTATTGTTCAAGGGGACCTATCCTATAGCTGCCATACAACTGGAAGTCGGTTTTGGGCATATTTACCATGTTTTCAAAGCTATCTCGCCTTCCATTTCCTTGTACTCTTCAACATCCATATAACTCATCATTTCAAATCAATTGATTTATAAATAGCAAATGTATGCGTCATTAAATATTGTGAAAGAACATCATATATATTATTTTTTTTCCTAATTCTTTTTTTAAAATATAAAAAAGCTATTTTAATTCATATGATACCAATTCTAATTGCTTCCACACTTATTTTTTATTGTTATTGTTAAGATTGAGACTTATTTCTCTACATATCACTCTTTAAAACAACAATCTACGACTCCCTTGTGTTCACTTTCGTTTAAGGTTCATAAGGTTAATTTCTCATAGAAATCAACAACTAATATAACACTAATTTATAATCTAAATTTGCTTGAATTTGCACTGTAAACAGAAACTTTTCAAAACTGCGTATTTTAAGATTTGTAATTAAATTGAAAGTGAACAAAAAAATTTACATTTCATTATCTGAATTAATCAAAAAACGTTGTTACTTTTCTGCTGCCAAGTTTAAGCCAGGAGTTCTTTTAGTTATTTGTTCCTATACAAATCACAAAAGATGAATTAATAGTAAATTTGTAATTTTTCAAATAAAAGTCTTTCATAGATAGTTTAATTACAAAAACTGAAAAACTGACTTCTGAAAATTTGTTGATGTCAGAGCTAATATAATAGTGTCATTCGTAAATCTGGAATATTACTGGAGAGAAGACTGTTGGGGTGCACCTAGTGTGCAACATTTATGTGCAACTAATGAAATGCGTGCGTATACGTAATATTGTGTGAGGTTGTTAGGTTGTGAGGCTGAAGCACTTACCCCGCCTCCGAGCTGGCCTTCTTCTTCTTCTTGCGGCCCTTGCGAGCACAGAGGAGAGTGGCGCCCTTGCTGGCCGCACCCTCCTTGCCGCGATTGCGCGCCAATCCCGCCTCCTCGGCAATGGCCAGCTTCATGGTCTCGCGCTGATGCTGGAACGACTGACTAGGAATGAGGCCGGCCAGCGTTTGGTCCTCCTCGCCCTCGCGATACGCCTGCCACCAGTTGGGATCCTCGCGCGAGATCACATGCAGCACATCGCCCTTCTGGAAGCTGATGCCCAGCTCGCGGCACGGTATATACAGATCGTCCTCGGGATCATAATCGAAATGCGCACGCACATGCAGCACGGCCGTATCGCGATGCGCCATCCCGCCCACATGATGGTGCAGGCCCAGGCCAGCGACGAGGCCGCCACCCGGCGGCGGACTGCCAGCGGGCACAATCAGAAACGTGAGCGTGCCCTGCATGGCGCCCAGCAGGGCGCACACCTCGTTCACCGTCTTGCCGCGCAGCTCCTGCCCATTCACCTCGAGGATCTCGTCGCCCTCGTGCAGCAGGCCGGACTTCTCGGCGGCGCCGCCACGCACAATGCGCCCAATGACGACGGCCTCGCCCTCGTTGCGCACCGTGGCGCCCAACGGCTCCGTCGACTTCTCAATCTGAATGATGCGTATGTTGTCGTTCTGGTCGTTCAGCGTGCCAAAGCAGGCGCTCAGGCCGCCCGGCGGCGTCTCGCCCCGCACCGCCACCGCCACCGAGACGGCCACCGGCAGCGGCATCGCACCGCGCTGGGCCAACGAGGCGGGCGGCGGCACGACGGGCGGCAGGACGGCCAGGCTGCGACCGCTGGCGGACACCTTGCTGCCGGACACGGGACTGCTGTGTCCGCTCAGCGTAGTCGCCGTCGGCGTGGGCGTGGGCGTCGCAGCTGGGCTCAGCGTCGGCGTCGGCGATGGCGATGCGTCCGTGTGGCTGGCGATGCGATCGTGGGCCAGTAGCAGGCCCTCCATCTCGTGGCTGGTCAGCAGGTTGCCCAGCTCGATGGCCGTCGCCGTGTTCGACTGCGTCAGCAGCTCCACAATCTCCTTCTGCAGCCCCAGGGCGCCCATGTGCAGCGGGCCGGCGACTCGCGGACGTCGGCGCTGCAGCACGGCGCTCCTCACGGCCAGCACATGGGCGACACTGGCGCTGGCCAGCACACTGTGCGCGGCCGAGACGCGACCGGCCAGCGTGCTCAGGCCGCTCTTGGCCAGCTGGCCTTGCAGACGGGTCAGAGCTGCAACCAGCTCGCCATAGCCTGAAAGATCCATTTGATATGGTTATCGAGTACAAAGTAGATGTTATGGATCAATTTTATAAGCACTCATTACTTATCTGTGCAGCTTACACACAAGCGAACACCAAGCAGTGCAAGCAGTTTTAAATCTCAATTGATCGATAACTTTCGAACGCGACGAGTTATCGATGAAATGAAACGCACTTGATCAGTGACCAGCGTCTATGAGAACTTATTGCCCAAATATGAAGACTCTAGCTCTTAAAGTCTCTGATATTATAGAGACGGACAGACAGACAAATATGGCTAGATTGGCTTAGCTGTTGCTACAGATCAAGAATGTGTATATATACTCTATGCCTGTAACATACTTTTGCTCAACTTCATTTTACCCAATCTTTAAAATCGAAATAATAACATTTTGGAAAATGCATAAATTTCATATGCATAAAATTCTAAAATTTCTCATTTTTCCTTTTGGATGTTTTAGAAGGTAGAAATGGCTAAGATGCTGTCCAATATCTGGCCATTGGGCACGGGCAAAGCCGGTAAGTGGCTGCTTGTTGAGAGCATAGCAATTGCAAGTCAATTTAGATCTTAATCAACTCTACTTTAACTGTTATCTTTGATCTCTATATCCATATACATATGTATACAATCCTCTCCAACAGATCTCTTTGGACTCTCTGGACTCACCATCGATGTGCTCCACTGAGGGCGTGAGGTCGTCATCTGGCAGATAGGCTTCATTCTCGACGCCAGCAATTGTTGCTGCTGTCGCCGCTGCTGTCGGCTGCTGCTGCTGGGCGAGCGCCTTGCCCGGAGTGGGCGTGGCCGTAGCGCTATCCTGCAGCGCCTTGAGTTTGCGCGAGCCACGCAAACTGTTGCGCAGAAACTCATTCTGCTGGGCGATGCGCTCCTCCTCTTCGCGTCGACGTCGCAGCTGCTCCTGCAGGAGTCACAAACAGAACGAGAGAGGAGAGAGAGAGAGAGAGTGAGAGTGTGAGAGAGACAGCGGGTGCTTGGTTTAGTTGCTGGGGCCTGGCAGGTTGACATTTGAGGCTTCAGCTTGGCGCACTTAATCCGCATTCGCGGCCTTTTGTGCTAATTTAATTAACAGCTTTTGTAGCGTGCAAAAAAAATAAAAAAAATTAAAAAAAAACACAAAAAACAACGACGACTGACGTAGGCCGATAAAGAAAAGGGGTAAAAATGTGCTAGCGATGAGTGGAGTACATATATATATATATATATTTGCTAGTTTGGTGTGCAACGACCGAATGTATACCCTGTAAAAGTAATTGGAAATTTTGCAATCAAAATATACTTAAGCTAAAACTAAAATAAAAATAAATAAAAGCATTTAAAAAAAATAAAAAATTAAATTATTTAACAAATAAAACCGTTAAAAAAACGTGTTTTTAAAAAATAAAAAAAAAAATATTTTTTTTTTTAAATAAATAGTTATGTAAAACAAGTTAAAATTGCCACTAAAGGTAGCAAAAAACTTGTTTAAATATAAGCTTCAAATTAAAAAAAAAGTAAAATAAATAGTTCAATTGGGTTTTTTTTTTGGTAAGAACTTTTTGTTTATATCAATAATTGGTACATAAGTTAAACCATTCGAATATTTTTGAATGCAATTTCTATATTTAAGCATATATTACGCATACAACATGTATACATATTGAATTTGTGAAATAAATTTGATTGGAACAGAAAAACAAAACCGACTAAAATTATATCTCTTTTTCTATGTGCTTCAAACAGAGTTGTATATGTATATATATATCAACTAGATTATTGCTTACAAAGTAAGTTCTTGACTTGAGGATGAGAATATAATATATTGAATTATGTATAATATTGCTTTTTCAGTGTATGACTATATTCAATATGCGCAAAACGATGTGCGATTCATTGGAATTCTATGCTCAACTGCTGCAAACTGTTGCCTGTTTGTGTAGCAAGAGCTGGGGCATGCAACAAATCTCTGAGGCGGGCCAAAACAACAACTACAACTGCCTCAACTGACGAGCTAATGAACGTGAATGAAAGGGCCCAGTTGCAAAATGACTAAGAGTATTTTCGCTGGGGGCAGTTGCAACGATTTCGTTGAAACCGTTCAAGTGCTGCACTTTTGTTAGGATTAGGTCAGTGGGCGGGCTGAAATGCTGAAAACAGTAGCAGAAGCAGCAGCAGCAGCAGCAACAGCCAGCCAGTCAAACCCAGTGGTTGTCAAACTGTCTGTGGCAATGCTGATATGACTAAGCCACAAAAAAGTCCACAAAAAGCAATTCTCATATTAGGTCTTTTGTTCAGCGCGTTGCAATTGTAACTTGGAAACCTTATCTATCTAGAAGATGCACTGTACTATTGTCATCAATTCGAATGCATTCGTGCAAGAAATGCGATTAATAGACGAACAATAGGCTCAAAAGGTGGTTCAATCAGGATTTGATTTGTTTTTGGCTCTATATAAAACAAATAAGAAAATAAATACTATCTATATATAACTAATATTTTAAAATTTTTTTTGCTTTCAGTTTTTAAATAACGACTGACTTTTCATTAAAAGAAAGTCTTTGATACAAGTTATTTAAAGACCCTAAAAAAGTTATTCTTAATTTAATAAAACTAAAAAATAAGCTTTTTTTTATTTTTTATTTGGTTTTTGTTATAATTAAATATAAAGTTATTATGTTTTTAGTTCTTCAAGAACGAATGACTTTTATTAAAAAAAAATCTTTGATAAATGTCATTTAAGGACCTTAAAAAAGTTATTCTTGAGTAATTGGCCTGAAAAATAGGCTCTACTTTGTCTTTTTGTTTTGTTGTTCTACACATGCAGAAAAAACACATATATATATATACAGTGGCTCACAGCTTATTTCAACCAGCACCTTAACAAAATTTTAGGCATGTATAAAATCTAAACTAAAAGAGATATCAAAATAATTTAAACGCAATTTGGTAGTCTGATGCTTTAACTTATAAAATATTACATCATTTATTTTTCAAATATTTTTAAAACATTTTATTTTAATTAAAAACTAAAAAATCAACCAAAATCAATGCCACAGCTTATTTCAACCACATACTTTGCAGCTGAGCAAAGATCCGTTATTTTACAATGCAACGGTAGTATCTTTTTCTATGCTTTAGTCATTGTTTTCGGAGTATGGTGAAATATATTTCTGCTGAATTTTGACAGTGGATCTTGCAGAAAAGTGTATTTATCGAAATGGGACCACGCACAACTAATGAGCAGCGAGAACTTGTTCTCAGGCATTTTAAAACGGGCTGCTCGCGCAGGAAAATTGGTGAGAAGGTTGGACTAAGTGATTCCACAGTCCAGAGCATCATTTACCGATTTGTCCGAGAAAATAGAACCCATGATAAGGGTAGAATTGCTCCGAACAAAATTTTCAATTCTACGGACGAGCGCTATATTGTCCGGAAAATACGGGATAATCCCAGGCTATCGGCTCCAAAACTGGCCAGTGATGTTGAGGCAGAGTTGGGCAAGTCATGCCACCCAGAAACGATTCGCCGTGTGCTTCGGGAGCATGACTTCAAGGCCAGAATAGCGAGCAAGAAGTTTTTTAAAAGCGACAAAAATAAGATGTGTCGCCTAAAGTTTGCCCAGGAGCACTTGCACAAGGATAATGGTTTCTGGAATACAGTGTTATTCTGTGACGAGTCCAAATTTAATATTTTTGGGTCAGATGGAGCCTCATATGTGTGGCGTAAGCCAAACACAGAGCTGGAAGCAAAAAATGTAAGGGCTACAGTTAAGCATGGCGGTGGTAACGTTATGGTGTGGGCCTGTATGTCGGCAGCGGGTGTCGGAAACTTGCAGTTTATTGAGACTACAATGGACAAAACTAAATATCTTGACATTTTGAAGTCCAATTTGATTGAAAGTGCTGAGAAGCTGGGCATAAGGGACGTTTTCAGATTTTACCAGGACAATGACCCGAAACATACGGCGGGCATTGTGAAGACCTGGCTGATCTGGAACTGTCCGCATGTTATGAAACCACCAGCCCAGTCACCAGACATGAATGTTATTGAAAATTTGTGGGCTATTTTGGATACAAATATCCGAAAACGCAATATTTCTAACAAATCTGACCTTAAAACTGCATTGCTTGACGAATGGGCCAAGATTACACCACAAGTTACACAAAAGTTGGTCGAATCCATGCCAAAAAGGCTCAAAATGGTGGTTGACCAAAAGGGTGGTCATAGCAAGTATTAATTTTTGTTGTTTGATGAAAGACATAGTTTTAACAATATAATTTCTAAAGTGGTTGAAATAAGCTGTGGCATTGATTTTGGATGATTTTTTAGTTTTTAATTAATATAAAATGTTTTAAAAATATTTGAAAAATAAATGAAGTCATATTTTATAAGTTAAAGCATCAGACTACCAAATTGCGTTTAAATTATTTTGATATCTCTTTTAGTTTAGATTTTATACATGCCTAAAATTTTGTTAAGGTGCTGGTTGAAATAAGCTGTGAGCCACTGTATATACTATGTATCCTTAGCAGTGATTTTGGCTTATATTAAGATTTGCTCGATTGGCTTTTGGCTTTATAGTCGTATATGCCCTCTTTCATAATAATAATTGCGCAGCGTTTGATTCGTTTTCAAATTGTGCTCAAAACCGGTAGAAAATTGTTTCCGGTTAATATGTCTATTTCAGCTATTGTGTTGAAATTTGATGCGTATGATTATATATGTATATACTATATACAAGTTAAGACGGGTTCAATGTCTAGATAGAAAGTTCATTTGCAGAAAAAGTGCTTGTCTTTGTTATTAAGTGGTTAAAGTCTGGTTTACAAAGAGCTCGTAAAGCGAGAATCTAAATAGCGATAACATTGCTTTTACTGAGGGCCAGGTTAAAATATAAATACAAATAGGTCTAGCGGGGCTCCAATAAATATAATTATGTGCTAACTGTAGCCGTTTGGAGCATTCGAGCAGACACAAAGCAAATTCCCCAAATAGTTGAAGCGTGCGTTTTATTACTAAACACTTTCAGTTTCAGTTTCAGTTCTAGTTTAGATAATTCAAGCAGCAGCGTGCCAATTTTGCGTTTTCGTAAGACACTTGACCAAGTGGACCCAGCTAACAAAAGGTGGCCCCAACTTACAGCTGCGACCTTTTTTCAGGGGGATGTTTCCCAAAACCTAATTGAATAACAACAGAATGGCGCTGAAAATGGCAAAAAAAGAACAAAATTTGCTTAACTTGCATAATGTGAGAAGAGAAGAAACCAAATATAAAAAAAAAATACGATGAAAAAGCAACAACATCAGCAAAAAAATGTTCAGACAGCAAGTGTAGATAAGGAAGGGGGGTTACCTTAGGGTGGAGTTGAGTCGAGTCTGCTGGCGCGAATAAAAAACGATGTGAACCAAATAAAACTTGAAAGACAACAAAAAACGAAACAAAACAAGAAAAATAGCCATGCGATTTGGCATTGAAGTAGCAGCAGCAGCAGCAGCAGCAGCAGATGGGCAACGGCAATAAAAAAGCAAACAAAATAAGAATGAATAGCAACAATTATTTAGCAGGCCACTTGACGTATACTTAATATGCAAACAGCTCTAAAGAGCGATGTTAGCTGCTGCCCACAATTGAATTGTGTGTGTGTGTGCATTCAATGTCGCTGAGGGCACCCCCTTTTCGATCAGTGTACACGTAGATCAGCCGTAAAGCCCACCAAAAGTTGCGGGCCATCAATCATCGGCAGCAACAACAGCAATTGTAGAACAACAACATTAACGTGTTCAGCCGCTATGTTGTTGCTGTAAAGGTATATGCCATGACATCATCATCATCATCGTCATCATCATCATCATCATCATCGGCAACAACTTGCGCGTCGTTAAATAAATATTGCAAATGCGTGTAATAACAAAAATTAAAAAAAATTTATTGACTTGCTTATTCTTAGGTTTGTAGTTTGCATCAATTGGGTATGCCAACTATGTGGTTGGCTTTGCTCCTGAAACGGCGCGGAATTGAAACATTTAATTCGTTATCTTCAAACTTAAACATGCGGAATCAGAACAACGAAACACAATTCAGCCACAAACGAAATGGAACTGAAACAATCGATTTTTTTGCTCAATTCAATCCAATCACAAACAGTTTTGCACTTGAAACGTAACGGAATTGAAACATTCGTGCTGTTAGCGACTGAAACGCGTGGAATCTGATCAACGATACAATTGGACAACAAACGGCTTTGCTTTGGAGCGGAACGGAATTGAAACATTTGTTTTGTTATCACTTGAACTTGTTAGAGGAGGATCCTCAAATTGAAACATGTCGAATCGGAGCAACGGTACAATGGGACTTGGAACGTAATGGAATTGAAACACACTTTTTGTTAGCGATTCAACTTATAAATGGCTAATTGCAACTTGTGGAATTGGGACAGCGACAGAAAGGAACCACAAATCTATACTGCTCCATCAGGAATCAGGCAGAAGGAACATGTCGAAATATAAAGTATTGTAAACTTAAATATTTAGTTGGTGATTTAGCGATAACAAACAACAGGAGGTACAATTTTCGATAAAAAATAAGTCGAAGGAAGTTAAGCAAAATAATAAAATTAAATTTATAAATTAGTAACTAGTGCGCTAGTGAAGAGAGAGAGAGCTCAACTCGGAGATACCCTGTACCCATTTAGTTTGCCTTTCTATAATGCTGGTATAAACTTTATAGCCATCCATATCCATATGATATATTAAACATTCAGGCATGCTTCCATTTTCACCATACAAATTCGTATATTCAAATGGAAAATATTATGTGAATTGGATTGGATTGAATCCGAATTCACAAAATTAACATATTTTCTTCTACAACCTATTTGATTATCATTCTTTGTGCTATAATCCAGTTTTGTATTGATACTTGTACAATTTACTTCATATTCTTTAATAATAATCTGAAATTGTAATATTTCTATATATGTATATATTTATATATAATTAATTGATGACTTTTAAGCGGATTTTCTGTGTCTGACAAGACATATGTTAATCAAATATTCCAAAGAACCTATCGAGAGAGAGAGAGAGAGATAGAGATAGAGAGAGTATCAAAGTATCGTTGAGTGTTCAGTAATATTACTAAGCGTTTGCTATCGCTAGGGAATTTTGTTATGTCAGTTGTTGTTGCTGTTGTTGTTGTTGGTGTCGAGCAACTGCGGCAGCCAGTTTGCCTACTTTGTTGTTAACTGGTTGCCGTATTGCTTTAGTTAGCATATATGTAGATAAAGCCAGTTGGCGATAGCAGCCTGAAGGCTGTCAGGGAGAAACAACAACAGCAACAGTTGCTGCTGTGAGTGAGGTGGGGGGCGTTTGGGGGCATGTCTTGATGGTGGGGCTTGCCTGTTGCTGTCGCAAACGCATCGAGGAGCGTTGAAGGGGAGTTCCACGTCGCAGAGCGGATGATGAGCTGCGTTGTGGTGTTGTTGTTGTTGCAGATGATCCTTCATATTGCTGTTGTTCGTTTATAGCTGTTGCTGCTGCTGCTGCTGCTGCATTGCCATTCATATCACAATATTTGTTAATGCTGTTGTTGTTGTTGTTGTTTAAATTGACGCTCAGCTTGTCATTTTCCTTCTCGAAGAGCAGCTGTTGTTGTTGCTGTTGCGTTTTGCCATTGCTGCTGTTGTTGCTCATGATTAGATTGTTGTTGTCGCACAGCACGTGCAACTTTATAGGCGTAGTTGCTGCTGTGTCCGCTGTTGCTGTTGTGTCGCTTGGCTGCTGCTGCTCGCTAGCAGCAACATCATCGCTGTCCAGTCTCGTTTGCAATGTCGTTATGACCATGTTATGCGATTTGTTTACTTTTGTTTATTCGATTGTCAATTGTTAGTGTCGCTGCTGCTGCTGCTGTTGCTGCTGTTGTGCACAATATTATTTATTATTCAGCTGGAGCCACGCCCAGCACAAAAAGAACCGTCCATGCTAATATGTCCACGCCCACCCCCCCCCCACCCCTTTTTTTTTTGACAGCTGCCTTGCATGAAATTTGAATATTTGAACAACTCGTCTGCATTTGCTTAACTTGAAAATGCAACTTAATGCGCATTTCAAATCAGCTTTTGTTGCTACTGCTACTGCTACTGCTGCTGGCTGTTTTATTTCACTATAAAGGGAACAACAAAAGCGAAAGTTGCTGCTGGCAATAATGGCACTAGTTCTGCATTCTCTGGTCTGGTCAAACATCCAGCAGCAACATGAGCAACATTCCAGCAACAACAACAGCAGCAGCAACAGCAACAGCAGCAGCAGCAGCAATTTCATAGACTTTCCATTCAACAAGCACAAGTTATATTTTTGTTTTGTTACTTTTATGCATGCATTTATTTATTTACATATTTTTGGTTTTGTTTTCTTTTCATTCAATTGTTGTTGTTTTTGTTGCCCTTTACGTGCGTCGCGTTGCAAATGAGTTGTTGCTGCTGCATTTTTCGTTGACGTTAACAAAATAAGCAAACAAAAACAAAAATAAAACACAAAAAACAGTTTGGCAACGGCTATCGACGGTGCACCGAAAATTGTATACTCTTTTCGAATTATGTATGGTACTTGGTTTTATCTACTAGTATACACTTGTTACTTTCAATATATTCAATAACGCATATTTACAAGTAAATTGAAGGCGATAGCTTTGAAAACATGGGAAATATGACCAAAACCGACTTCCAGTTGTATGACAGCTATAAGATATAGTGGTCCGATCTAGCCAGTTCTGACAAATGTGCTGTCTCTTTGTATAATAAGTCTCTGTGCACAATTTCATTGCCATAGCTCAAAAGCTGAGGGACTAGTTTGCATACATACAGACAGACAGACAGACGGATATGGTCAGATCGATTTGTTTTGACATCCTAAGCATACTGTAGGTAAACTACAAGCTTCAGCACAAGCTGAATATACTATTTTCTTGGAAAAGAGTATAGTAACTCAAAGCAAAATATAAATACAACGAAAAAAAAACCCCGTTTAATGTTTACTTAAATAATTATTTTTTTTATTAATATTTTTTTTCCTGCATATTCTCAATGCAAATTGTGCATTGTGAGTCAGCAAGCAGAAACAACGACGCATTTTCCACGCAGGTTTTTCTCTCTCAAGAATTGTGCAGCAGCGAATTTAAGAAATTGCACAGCTTTTGTTTATTTTGGCTAGTTGCTGTTGTTTTTATGCTTTTGGCAATTGCTGTTGCTGTTGTCAAAGCTGGCAGCTGCTCTCAAACTGTTTTGTTGACCGCATTTGTCGAGTTGGCTCATAGACTGAGTGCATGTAGGCCGAACGCCCATTGCCAATAAATCCATATCCATAAGTCTCATGCCAAATGCGGTTTTCTACGCTCTTTTTGTTTGCTTAGACGGCGTTTTTTTTTTTATTTATTTTGCATTAGTTTGTTGCTGATTTATTTATTATACTCTTTTCGAAGAAAATAGTATATTAAGTTTGTCCTGAAGTTTGTAACGCATAGAAGGAAGCGTCTGAGACCCCCAAAAGTTACTGCCAATATGCTTATAAAAACAAAACAAATTGATCTAGCCATGTCCGTCTGTCTGTCTGTCTGTCTGTCTGTCTGTCTGTCTGTCTGTCTGTCTGTCTGTCTGTCTGTATGTATGCAAACTAGTCCCTCAGTTTTTGAGCTATCGCGATGCAACTTTGCACAGACACTTATTATTCAAGGGGACAGCACATTGGTCGGAGCCGGCCGGATCGGACCACTATATCTTATAGCTGCCATACACCTCAAAGTCGGTTTTGGCCATAAATCCGATGTTTTCAAAGCAATTGCCTTAAATTTCCTTGTACACTTGAACATCCTTATAACTCATCAATGGGTAAAATCGCAAATCGATTGAGTCATAAACAGCGAAGATATGCGTCATTAAATATTTTGAAAAAACAGGTGCATATGAGCAAACAAAGTCAAGCACAAGAAAGCTTTTGATAGTCTGAGCAAACAAAGTCAAGCGCAAGAAAGCTTTTGATAGTCTGCTCTTCAAGCAATTTTGTCAGCGATCATCAAAACGGCTTGTGGCGTAGTGGGTAAAGTTGCGAACTGGTGAGCGAGAGGTCCCGGGTTCGAAACCAGCGGCGACTGGTCATTTATTTTCATTTTTTCTTATTCTTCTTTTCAAATATATAATAACTGTAATCAAATTCATTTGCTTTCAATGGCTTAGAACAAAAACAATGCCACGCGAAAAAACAAAAGCTCAGTATAAATCGAGTTTGTTAGCGATTCTTAAAACTGCTTGGTGTAAGCAGTACAAAGCAAAACAAGAAAGCTTTTGACAGTCTGCTCTTCAAGGGATTTTGTCAGCGATCATCAAAACGGCTTGTGGCGTAGTGGGTAAAGTTGCGAACTGGTGAGCGAGAGGTCCCGGGTTCGAAACCAGCGGCGACCGGTCATTTATTTTCATTTTTTCTTATTCTTCTTTTCAAATATATAATAGCTGTAGTCAAATTCATTTATTTTCAATTTCCTAAATTGTTTCTAATTTTTTTTTTCATACATAAAGTAGCTTTAATAGAATAATTCAAAAGAAAAATTTAAATTCATTGGCAAAACCAATGCCACGCGAAAAAAAATATGGATCTCAAATTCTGAATATAAGCTCTCGTATGTTCAGATTAAGTTTTATGACAATTCAATTTCCGACAGCAGCCTTGAAAGGTATAAGAGCAACAGGCACAAAATTTGGTATGTATATTATGTAATGTAGTTTTCACTTTTTGGAAAAACTGAAACTTGTATATTGTTCAATTCGGTAGCACTTATGAATGCTAAGGGACGCGTCCACGAGCTACGGATAGTGAAACGTCCCTGTTTACATGAATACCTTTATATATTTTATTTTATATGTAGGGGTATATGTATGCGACATTAATATCTGCGAATTAAATAAGCAGTCACGGAAAAATAGTAAAAATTGCTTTAAGGTTCGAAAAGAGTATTTAATCTTCGGCACGCCGAAGATAATCCTTCTCCACTTGTTTTTTGGCTGAATTCGCTCAGATCAGTGGCTCTCAAACCAAGCAAGCCGCACAAAAGGCTCGCTGCAGGGCGCTGGGCGTGGCACAGCTTGAAGGTAATTTCAACTTAAAAAAAAAAAACAACCACATGCCAAAAAAAAGTGCAAAAAATAATACTAATTAAGTATGTATGTATTTATGTGCTTGCAGTTCTTCCAGAGCTTATCGCTTAATCGACACACACACACACACACGCACACTTAAGACACGCACATTTGCTCCGCAGAGCTGAAGCTGAAAATGCGGCCGATCGCAGAACGCGTAGAAAAACAACTAAAAATGCCAACTGAAAAATCATAACAAATGAGCGGTAAACGCGGCCCCCGCCCACCGCCCTCTCTCTCTCTCTCTCTCCACGCCTATTCGCAGTCGGCCGCAGTGCGCCCCCTTCCCGCCTGCCCCTCTCTTGCGCTCTCTCTCGCCCTCTCAGTTACCCGCTCGCTCTCACAAGTGCTTGGCGAGCGCGAATGAGTAAGTGCAAACTGAGCGCATGTCTCTGTGTGTGTGTGTGTCAAGTGTGTGCCTCTGTGTGTGTGTGTGTGTGCGTTTGTGATATTTCGAGTGGGTTATTCGCGTCGCTGTGCCTGTGTGTGTGTGTGTGTGTGTGTGTGTGTGTGTGGGCTTGTGTTTGTAAGCCAAGTTAGCAGCAACAACAAAATAACTCGCAATGTGTAAAGCAAAATACGTTGACTTTTCTTGCATGTGTATGTGTGCGTACTAAAATACGTAAAAAAGAAGAAATACACACACACACACACACACACACACACAAGCTGTCAACGTTGCCAACTGTCTCATAAACAAATGCAAAGTAAAGCGAACAAAAAATAATGTCAACCAAAACAACAACAACAAAATTGTTTAAACTAATTTGCCTACTTGCCGCAAAGCAGCAAAAACAATGAAAAGTCCCGTCTAACGGCAAACAGATAACAGTTAACAATTGGTCAATAAGTTGTTTACCCTAGAATAAACCAAAATTGCTGCATTTCTAACAATTTCCGGTAGTATAAAGCCAAAGCTAGTTCGAATGCCTTCTCGAATAGAAGATACCCTGTGGTATTTGATACACAAAGAAAGCAAATGCATACATTTGTTATCTTTAGTGATAAACATAAGCGATATCGCTGGCAATTTGAGTTACCTATTCTTGTTCTTATCTTTATTTTTACTTGTACACCCCGCCCCCCCCCCCCATATGCATATTTGTTTACAGGTGCAAGCTCAAAGATGTTTCTTGACAACTTTGATTGCGTATTAGTAATATATTTGTAATTAAAAACAAGTTTTCAGCGTTGAGTTCAATACGTACACAGTACAAAATACAATAGTTTCATTTACAACTTTATAGAATTGATCTTAAGTCAAAATTCAAAAATCCAAATCCAAAAACTTTATTTTCATTAAATGTTTTCGGTTTGAGAATATTGACTATTTTTTATAGAAAATCGATGTCAAAATGGGAATAATAATAAAGTCAGCTCACATTTGATTTTGAAAGTTACAGAGCAATATATACTATATAATATTAATAGAAATGATTTTTCTTATTTAATTTTACTTTATTTCGATTAACATTCACACCACGATTAATATTAGTTGAGCAGTTTATTAAATTATTCGGAAATTAATGTTCATACAGTATTATTATTATTATTATTATGATTATTTTACACATTGAGCCAATTTTTTTTTTTTGTTAACCAAAAAATTGGTTTATTTTAAACAAAGCTTGGCAATGTCGACAATAAACTAATGCACATTTTATTAATTTTTCTGCTCCCTCTGTCTTTATCGCTCCGTCTCTCCATCTCTCTCTCTCTCTCTCTCTCTCTCTGTCTATCAGCAGTCTGAGCTGCTCGCAACGCTTCAGCGACTCTTCAACTGTTTAGTTAGCTTAGCTTTTAATTAAATACACATTTTGGCGTTACCTTAACCATTACAGTTACAGTTACCGTTGTTGTTGTTGGATTTTCGTTGGTTCGCCTTTACAGTTGCATTACCTGTACCCCTCTCTTTCCCTTTCCCATTCTCGCTCTCTCTCTCTCTCTCTCCCACACACACGAACATTTACATCGTTTAAAAAGTTTGCATAATTAATCATTGCATTTAACAATTTCCTCCGTCCAGCCGCGCATGAGTAATATCATCCCTCCCCCCAAACTGTTTGCTCCCTCCCCCCAACCCCAACCCCCTTTGCCACCACTCATTCTGCTATATTGCCATCAACGCCCACGCATTTTAAATACTTTTGTTATTGTTTTTGTTGCTGTGTATTCCCTTTGCCTTTGTATTCATTTTACAAAAACGAAAAAAGTGCAGCACACAGAGAAAGTTGTTGAGTAACTTTTATAAACAATTTTCCCCTGCCACCTTTTGTAATAGTTTTGCTGGTTGAATTTCAGAACTCTTTGAGTCGATTTGCACTGTTTGACAAGCACTGGTCAAGCGAACAACAGCTGAAAGCAAACGGCAAACGGCTAACCGGAAGCGTTGCCATAGCCGCCCTCAACTGGCCTCTTGGCCTCTTCCATTGTCCCAGTGCAAACAAAGGTGCTATCAGTGTGACAAAGGGTAGCCAGGGACGGAGGCTATCAGAAGGGGAGAGCGGGTTGGGGTTGGGGTTGGTGTTGTGGGGGGGGGGTTTTAATGTTTACAATGTGTGCGGTATGCGGTGTGCGGTATGCGGAACTGTCGACAGTCTGTCGGCCGTCTGGCAGCTATTACCAGCGGCTACCTGCTGTGCATGTCAATGACGCCAGGCACTCAACTGTGACCAGGTTCGATTTGTGATTTGTGATTTGTGTTTTGCAGGTTATGTTCGAACGGTTCGAACGGTCAGCCCCCAACATAGTACACATATGGAATTATCACAGTTTTGCCAACCAAATAGCCAGCTGCATAGCTTTGTCATTATTTGGCTGATATATACATATGTCAAATACAAACCAACAAAACTGCAATTTAATACCAAAATATATGTATATGTATATTAAAAAGTCTTGCAACTAGAGACACGTTTGCTTGTAGAACGTTAGTCAAAGTTTAAGATGGCTTTATTGAAACATTCGATTTCCAGCTTGGCGACTGTGCACAAAGCATTTTTATGCTCTGATACCGATACGTCTGTCTGTCTGTATAAAGTATTTTGGCAGCTATAGGCGATAGAGGCGTGTAGCTTGGACTATTTTACTTGTTGTTGTTATCTGCTTCGCAGAAAGTGTTAAAAGTTTTGTGTCACGCCCACTGGGAGGCTGGTCGATACACCGCCAATCCTGAATCGATAACACATGAATATTATCCACAATTTTAAAGCTTGAGTCATCCAATTTGATAGGTAGATTGCTGGTAGACTCCCCAAGAAATTGGATCCAAGGTTTTGCGGTTCCACCACCAAAAATAATTGCAAATGCTTATATCTCCACAGTTTTGTCGCTAAAGTCACCATATTTGGAATGTATATTACTTGTCATGTATATTTCCCACAATTTTAAAGCTAGAGTCACCAGACAACAGCTGTTCTTACAATAGTATCAGAGTATTACGCAGTCGATTAAATTCGACTGCAAAGTTGTCACTGTATTACTTTGCAGCGTCATGTAACGGAGCTGTTGAAGTCAATCAAAGTCAAAGTCGTATCATTTATAAAACAAATAACAACAAACTTGTATCAATTAAAAAAGCAATATAAATCGATAACACTCATATTATTTTCAATTTAGATTGAATTAGAGTGTGCTATAAGTCTATTGCTCTCCAGTAGAACACTCTCTTTAAAGTTAGGGTCTCAATATGTAAACATTTAAGTATTCTACTATATTCAATAAGAGAATATACAACTGCCTATAGCCATACCTATTTCCGAGCAGCTTTAAAGCTAAGTGTTCTTGTCATTGCAAACACAGTTTGACAGTCACAAGACTTTCTGGTTATACAGCAATTGTTGTTAATTTTTCTATAGCCTAACAGCAGGCGCCAAGCGAAATTCCATTGCAAGTGCATATATGTATATAGAAGTTGTGACTTACCTGATATTTCTTAATGCTATCCAGCTGCTCAAGCGTTGGCTCCACAATTTGCGCAATTTGTTGTTGTTGTTGTAGCTGCTGATGTTGTTGTTGTTGTTGTTGTTGTTGGGGCACTCGTCGATCGGGCAACTGAGGAGCCGGAGCGCAGTTGATAAGACGCCCATCCTTCTCAATCCTCAGATGATCTCGAGGCGGCGGCAAAGGCTTTGCATTGCCATTAAGCTGTTAGAGAGAGAGCGAGAGAGAGAGAGATCGAGCGAACGAGACAGAAATACAAGAGAGAGAGAGAGAGAGAGGGAGGGAGAGAGCGATTAATTGAGAGCTTTTAATACGGTTTGTGTTTGTGTTGTGTGTGTGTTTGTGTGTGTGTTATGCACATGTTTCGGTGTTGTTGTTGTTGTTGTAATGATGCTGATTGTATTTGTAGATTAATGCTTGTCTTCTGCTTTTTGTGATATAGAGCATGTACAGTGAATCACAAAAGTATGCATATGGATTTGGTTTTCTCTTTATAATTTGATCTAACTGATGTTTACGAAAGGCAAAGCACAAAAAAAAAGCAAGTGGGGAAGAATTATCTTCGGCGTGCCGAAGATTTTATACTCTTTTCGAACCTTTATGCAATTTCCACTAAGGCAACTTTAAGTTTGAAAAAAAAAATTAGACAAAATTTAAGAAATTGAAAAATGGCCCCTGTTCTTTCAAAATATTTAATGACGCATATT
Source organism: Drosophila flavopinicola (assembly GCA_035042425.1). NCBI lineage: Eukaryota > Metazoa > Arthropoda > Insecta > Diptera > Drosophilidae > Drosophila > Drosophila flavopinicola. The sequence continues at coordinate 113,345 of JAWNLL010000205.1, read as the reverse complement.
ATCGCTATTTATGACCCAAGCGTTTTGAAATTTTAAACATTGATGAGTAATAAGTTAACAAGGAAATTGAAGGCGATAGCTTTGAAAAGATCGGATATATGGCCAAAACCGACTTTCAGCTATATGGCAGCTGTAAGATATAGTGGTCCGATCTGGCTGGTTTCAACTAATGTGCTGTCCCTTCAAATAATACGTCTATGTGCAAAGTTTTATCGCGATAGCTCAAAAACTGAGGGACCAGTTTGCATACATACAGACAGACAGACAGACGGACATGGCTAGATCCATTTGTTTTGACATTCTAAGCATACTGGCAGTAACGTTTGGGGATCTCTGACGCTTCCATCTATGCATTTCAAACTTCAGCACAAACTTAATATACTATTTTCTTCGAAAGGAGTATAAACACGCATATTTTTCAACACACAAAACTATTCGTTTTGCTTAGATATAGTACATATGTTTACTTATTTTAGGCAAATATAGGAAGTATAGAAAAATACTTGGCATATACATACATAGATGCTCAATGGGATTTGTGGGGGGAGTATATTATAATCTAGCCTTTTTTTTTAGAAATTTGCATTTCATGTTGCTTCTCAACATTTATCGACAGCAGTTTTAAAAATAGTTCGTCTTTTGTTGTTATATTGCACACACACACACACACACACACACATGCACATGCACATGCATAGAAGTGGGCGTGGCTTGGGATTAGATTACTAACGAGGGCAAACGCTGCAAAAGGGAATTAGGCCAACGTTAGTCGAGCTTTAAATGCCCCAAAGGCAGAAGGGTGTGTGTGTGTGTGTGTGTGTGTGTGTGTGTGTGTGTGTGTGTGTGTGTGTGTGTGTGTGTGTGTGTATGTGTGTGGCAAGCAAAGTGAGTGCAGCAAACACAACCACAAAACAATAGTTAATTAAATTATATTACAATTTCTAGCTATGTTTGCCACAAATGTAAAATTTACTGTATTTGATATGAAACAAAAAAAAACAAAAAAAGCAGAAAACGTAAAAATGCAATTAAAAGTTGCCACTCGAATGAATGAAGTAAAAAGTTTTGGTATAATCGTCAATTTAACAGTTGGCGGATTTTGGTTAAGCTTTCAGAGTGAAAAGTTAAAGCTAAAGCGTGATAATTCATTAGAACAAAATTATTATAGTTAACCAATAAAGAACAATCTTAAAACTTGACTATTAGATATAGAGTAATCAGGCTGTATGTAGCAAGTTAAAATCATATATAAGTTAAAAAACCTGCAGCGTAATACTCTGTTGTTCCAGTTGCTTAATATAGAGTACTAATAGATAGAATTACAAATATCTTGCATATCAAACCAATTTGTAATTAAGTCACAAAATAAAAAAAAAATACAACTTTGGGTAACAATTTTAAACCGAAAAATTCTTTTCTTGTATGTAATCACTTTAATATAAGTCTTGTATATTAAATTCAAAAACTTAAAAAAAGAAGCAATTTGGTAAATAATTTAAGTCAAAGTTCGCGGACTGCTTAATCTGTAAATATTTGATATACATAAGTCTTGTTTTGTCAAATTCAAATTGTATTCAAAATAAGCCAAACTTGTAAAGTTGAAAGAAATTCCAATAGTTGAAAATTGACTCCAGTATGTATTTAAAATTAAACTCTTTTGACCAGAAATCTGTAACTTAAAGTTTTTACTAATTAGTTGCCAGACTAGAGTAATTTATACCAATGAGCCACTTAATTTTATCTAAGCTCATTGGCACTGTTTGAGCTTAGGTAATAGCAATATACATATGCATATATATATATATATATATATATGTATAAATATATCATGGCAATATCTTTCAAAATGCACTCGGAAATCGTCTTTTATAATAGTTGTCTGTTGAATATAATACTAGAAGCATATGCTTCACTCTGTCTTCATTAAAGCTCAGTTTTAATGGATACAGAGTGTAAAAGAAAACTAAGACAACTAGCGGAAATTGCTGCGATAAATGTGTGTGTGTGTGTGTGTGTGCGTATGTGTGTGTGTGTGTGTGTGCGAGAAACTCGAACAGGCAATGGAAATGTGGAAATGCTGATGAAATGCAAATTGCTGCTGATTTATGTCAGAAAATGGCAGCAAATGACGCAGCAGAAGGAAGTTGGAGACAGAGAGACAAATAGAGAAAGAGAGAGAGAGAGAAGGATAAGGGGTGGGGGAGGTCTGTCATAAAGAGGCTAATCGAGTGTGCCGTGAGGAATGCCTCTAAGAAGTGCATTCAGCAAAAAATATGATCTACATTTAAGAAAAACCAAAATGCCCGTGTTTTTTTTTTAGGTATTTAGAAATGTTTAGATAGAAACTTGCTCAAACTATGAAATATATGCAATTTAGTATTTGCTAATTACAAAAATTCTATTTAAATTTTTTAGAATCAATTTAAATTTAAATTTAATTTATATACATTTTGATAAAAAAGATAATAATTTTGTCAAAATTTAGAACGATATAGAAAATCGTTTTATTTATAAGCACGAAATATTTGTTGTAAATTTAATTATAATTTATTAATTTCTTTAAAATCAATCAATAAATTTAGCAATTAAAGACAGAATTGTGCTTTCTCAAATTTAGTCGCCACTTTAAAGGTAAAGTTCTACATTCTAAATGTAGCTAATAGTTTTGTTCAAATTCAAAACTCTTGCCCAAAATGAAATCAACCATTTTTCTAAATCTAAATCTTTAAATTTAAAAAAACTTTTTTTTTGTTGAAATTTGAAAATTGTTGGTTTTTTTTGCTCTTAGGTCATAATTGGTTTTTGCTCAGTGTAGGTAGGTTCGGGTGGTCTTCAATTAGTTGGCTGCGATTGACAAATTACGTGGTCAAACTTAAGCTAGGACAGAGCATTACGCAGATAGAAATATACAGAGAGAGAGAGAGAGAGAGAGAGAGAGAGAGAGGAAGAGAGAGAATTGCAACTGTTGGAAATTTGAAAAGCAAAGTTTAACAAAGGTACAAAAGTTGCAATTACAATTGTGGCTGGGTGGGGGCCAAGAGCAAAATTGCTGTAGGGTTTGGGTTTGGGTTTGGTATACCTCATCAGCAATAGCAGCTGCAGCTGCAGCAGTAGCAGCAACAGGAGCCGATGCAGATGCAGCTGCAGTTGCAGTTGCAGCAACATTCGAATTGATGGATGAGAATGTTGTGTGCTGGGTGGATGCATTCGAGGAGCTGGCATTGGAGAGCAGCGAGGCGCGCGAGCTGAGATGAGCCGGCGGCGGATAGCGTGGCGGTGTCTTGACAATCTCAACGAAACTGTCCGGCACATCGACGGGCAGTTCGCGATGCTGTTTGCCGGAGTCATAGCACGGCGGTGCCAAGCTCAAATCATCTGGCAATGTGGAGCTGCTGGTTGTGGAGACAACACTTGGTATGTTGCTGCTGTTGTTGCTGCTGTTGCTGCTGCTGACGCTGCTGCTGCTGTTGTTGTTGTTCGTGTTGCTGTTGCTGTTGCTGCCGTTGCTCGTCGTTTGCTGCTGCTGCTGCTGTTGCTGCTGCTGCTGCAAGTGACGATAGGCGATGCTCTCGAATGTTTCCAGCGCCTCTTTGCTCAGCATATCGTCGTAGCCACTAGACGATGGTGAACTGGCGCCCCCTTTGCAAAAGATGCCATCGACAACGCAGAGCAGCTCATCAGCAATGTTGTTGCTGCCATTGTTGTTGTTGCTGCTGCTGCTGTTGCTGCTGTTGCTTGGCATTTGCTGTGGTTGCGCGTTTGAGGCGCTTGTTGTGGCAACTGTTGCTGCTGTATTGTGGGCAACTGTTGCTGCTGCTGTTGTTGCTACTGCCAGCTGTGGTTGTTGTGGTTGTTGTTGTTGTTCCGTTTGCAGATCATTTTCATAGTTTTCGATTTGTTCCAATTTGAATTGTTGTTTTTGATTGTACAAATTTTGTGTGGCCACATCGAGTGTTTTTGATGAGTGTTGTTGTTGTTGATGATGATGTTGTTGTTGTGGTTGTGGTTGTTGTTGTTGTTGTTCATGTTGATGTGAAGAATGATATGCAACAATTAACAATTTGTTAGCATGATCATTGTTAGTTTTAGTTGTGTGCTTGGTGATGGTTGTAATGTTGGTGGTGTTGGTGGTGTTGGTGTTGGTGTTGTTGGTGATTGCTGATGTGTAGTTGGTGTTGTGTTTCTGTGTTTGGATGTGATGTGGTGCATGGTGGATGGTGCGTGTTGCAGGTGTATGAGCAATGTGGTGCAGTGAAAAGAAAATGCATGAGATGAGTGATTGAGTGATTGAGTTGATTAAGTTGATTGAGGCAAGCAAGCAGTGGTTGTTGTTAGCAATATACGATTGGAATCAGGCATTTGTGTGTGAGTTGCTTGGTTGTTGTTAGTGGTTGTTGTGGTTGTTGTTGTTGTTGTTGTCTGGTGGTTTCTTGCTGCTCTTACCTGTGGTGGACGGGGTGGCGGATATCTGGGTGGCGTCTTGTTGCGTGCTATAAACGTATCTGGACAGTCGACGGCCATCTCGCGATGTGGACCTGCACATAAATATATATAAATAGTTGATAACTAGTAAAGATAGTTAGTCAATAGCTATTAACTTACCGTTATCTTGATTGACCGACAGCATGGTCAGCATTTCCTGATCAATCTCCCTAATATCACTTGAGTGCGTGCGATAATGCTGATGCGGATGCTGCTGCTGTTGCTGCTGCTGCTGCTGCAACTGCTGCTGCTGCTGCTGGTGATGCAAATGATGATGCTGACCACTGATGTAATCATCCGGCAGACATGGCTTCAGATCATCGCCGTCAATGACCACAATACTGGAGCCGGAGCGCCGTCGGGGCCTGCAAAACCAAAAAAACAGTAGTGGATGAGTATGGAAGTGGAAATAGAAAGGCGGTCGGAAGCGCTAATAAGAGGAAGAACAGATTTTATAGCAGCAAGCAACTATGCAAACTATGCCAACTTAGACAGGAAGAAACCCTTTTAGATATTATGGGAAGTTGTTCAGTATGGAGAGAACTTAGTATAGCCTTTGGTAGACAAAGAGGTTTTAGCGCAAGACAAGCTTATCTGCATTCTGAAAGGAACACACGAAGTGGACTTATAAGAGCAAGTATTTGTAGAAATGCTTTACTTTTTTACGGATTGTTTTAACTATACTTTTTTCGAAGAAAATTGTATATTAACTGTGTATTAACTTTAAAAGGAAGCGTCTGTTACCCCAAAAGTTACCTTAGTATGCTTAACATGACAAAACAAATTGATCTAGCCATGTCCATGTGTCTGTCTGTCTGTATGTATGCAAACTAGTCCCTCAATTTTTAAGCTATCGTGATAAAACTTGGCACTTGGACTTATTATTGAAAGGGACAGCACATTGGTCGGAACCAGCCAGATCGGACCACTATCTGCCATACAATCCGAAGTCGGTTTTGGCCATATATCCGAACTTTTCAAAGCTATCGCTTTCAATTTCCTTGTACACTTGAACATACTTTTATTACTCATCAATGTTTAAAATTGCAAAACGATTGGGTGATAAATAGCTTATTTTAAATTTCTTAAATTTTGTCTAATTTTGTGTTTCAAACATAAAGTAGCTTGAATATAATAATTCAAAAGATAAATGTAAGTTCATAGGATACCAATTCTTATGGTGATGTGAAATTTTGGTGGTGCAGTTTGCCGAGTGAAAAGAGTATCGAAAAGAGTATAGAGAGAGATATTCGGCACGCCGCAGATAATTCTTCCCCACTTGTTATTTTTTAATTTAAGCTTAATTAAATGCAATTAATATAAGAATAAATATATATTAAATGCTGCTTACATTTGATCTAAACATAATTTGCAAAATTTAACAACTTTTGTCTGATATTTGTTAGCCACATTGAGCAACTTTGAAGAAAACAAAATTGACTTAAAACTTAGGCTTACTAGAACCATCAAGCTTATATTTTAAGAAACCTCTCTGCGCACTTGAAAGCCTTTTAGAAACATATTTATGACCAACAAATTGTGTGCCATGTTATTAATTGTGAAATTTGATCAATCTATGATATGTTTTGGCGCGCAAACATTTGTTTAGTTTTGTTTAGTTTAAGTATTGCTTTCGGCAACCGGAAACCCTTTTTAGCTCAACCAATTATCAATTGCAAAATCAAATTGCAATTGAATTAAATTGAATTGAAATGCAATCAGCTTTCGCTCAACTAAAAGTTGACGACAAATTGCTTGTGTACAATTATTGTTGCTTACAACAACAACAACAGCAACAACAACAATAGCAGCAGCAATGACTGCTGTTTATTTCCTTGGGGAGTCCTTGCAGTTGAGAGCAAAGATTTTTGCAGTTGAGAGACGTCGATTTTCGCTGTCGGCTGCTACACAACTTTCTATATATATATATATATATATATATATATATGTATATAGTATATGTACATATTTTCAAATGGCCAGCAGCTCTAATTCCCCAAAGTGGGGGCAGCTATCCTTGAGATACTCGATTCCACTTGCAGCTTGTGGCACGAGCTGTGCTCGCATTCGATTCCATTACATTTTCATGCCACATTGACAGTTGGCAGTTGGTGCATTTACAGTTTGAGCAGCACTGCGTCCGTGTGTGTGTGCGAGTGTGTGTGCTGATTTGCCACACAAGTTGTTCCGTATCCGCAGAAGCAGCGTTCTGGCTGATTGTGCTTCTTATCACAAAACTTCTAGAGCGCACAGTGGCGCGAAACACGCTTCAAAGTTGGCTCTATTTCAAATCGAATTCAAAAAGACAATTTACTCACGGCAAGCAAAAGAAATATGAGAAATATCACATAACTTCCAGAGCGCACAGTGGCGCAAAACGCGCTTTAAAGTTGGCTCTATTTCAAATCGAATTCAAAAAGAAAATTTGTTTTTTCTTTTTGGCAATATAATATAATTATTTTTTAAAATAAATTTTATTTTAAATGTATATATACTAAGGAAAGTAGGTTTTACAGTCCAAATTGGTTATTAAGACTTAAATATTTAAAGCGAAAAACATAGTCAGCCACAAAAGACTTTCAACAGCCAACTTTATATGATATATACGAAATATCGCAGACAATCTTTTGTTTATATATTCAAAGCCAACTCTAAAGCGCAAAAAATATGCTGAAATAATCACTTTTATATAAACTCAATTTTTTTCGAGAATATAAAAATGGCAACAGTTTTCCAACTAGTTAAAAATTCAACTCGAATTTAATAAAAGATGCATACAAAAGTTGAAATCACAACAGTGCAAAAGTTTTCAGTTTTGAGCAAAAATGCAAATATTTTAGTGCTCTACAAAAGTGCAAATATTAAATTATAAAGTGCTAAAGTAATTTTTTTCTAGAAAAAAATCGAAGCCAGTCTAAGAATAAAGTTTCGCTTGACAAGGCAGCTGGTTTAATTCCTTACAACTTTTCAAATTAATAATTCAGGAAAATTAATTAGAAAATTTGTGTGCCGTCTGGCACCACTGTGGCTGAGCTCTTGTTTTTTCTTTTTTTTTTGTCAAAGTTTCGCTTTGGGGGCAATTTGTGCGACGTTTTAGCTTAAAGGTTTAGTGTACAAGAATTGCTCGCTAATTGCGAGTTTGCATCGAGAGCTCAGTGCGAATATTGTTCCGAAGGGCCTAAAAGCGCTTTCCTCCTTCCGCTTTCCGCTTTCCGCTCTCCGATTTCCGCTTTTGCGACTTCCGCTTTGGCGTTGACGTCGACGCCAAAAGCAATTTCACTTGCACGCATTTCAAACTGCGCCTAAAGGGCAAAGGGTGCACTCAGAAAAATAGTGTAGTAGCATCTTATACTCCTCAATCAAATACAAATAGACAAAGAACACTTTTTGTTTTGTTAGCAGGAAATTTGAAATTTGACACGATTATTTTCCTATTTCTTTAATCAAGAGCTTGGCTACTTAAAATAAGGTATTTAAGTCTCATTCTAAGTCAAGTTCATTATTCCTAATTCGATATGTTTGTATTTATTTATTTAATGTCGACTAATTTGATTAAAATAATAAACTCATTTTTATACCCTGAACCCATTAAAAATGGGTAAAAAGGGTATTATGGGTTTGTGCAAATGTATGTAACAGGCATAAGGAAGCATCTCCGACCATATAAAGTATATATATTATTGATCAGTATCAATAGCCGAGTCGATCTGGCCATGTCCGTCTGTCTGTCCGTCTGTCCGTCTGTCCGTCTGTCCGTCTGTCTGTCTGTATGAACACACAGATATCAGAGACTACAAGAGCTAGAGACTTCATATTTGGAACATAAGTTCTCCTAATCCCGGGACAGATCAAGTTTATTAAAATTTATCGATAGCTCGTCCCGTTCAAAAGTTATCGATAAATTTCGATTTTAGACCAGCGTTTTTTGGATATAACTTACAAGTTATAAGAGCTAGAGGCCCCTAATTTGACATGTATAATCTCGAATAGCATACACATGAACAAATTTTTCACTTTTTGGATACCACCCCCCAAACCCCCCAAAAGTTAAAAAAACGCATTTTTGAAGGTACGACCTTGCAATTTGGTTTGGTCACACATATTATTGACAATTGTTTGCCCCAAAAATTTCAATAAGATCGGACGATAAACACAGAAGTTATTTAAGATTTAACTTTCCATTATGTGGGGCTCAGCGAAAAGCAAGCTAACTGCTTAGACCGCTTGCACTGCTTGTACTGCTTGTACTGCAGCATGTGTGTGTTTAGATTAATATGAATGATTGTAAGGACTGGGTTCAGGGTATCTCGTAGTCGGGCACTCCCGACTAGAGCACTCTTACTTGTTTTAGTTAAAAATATAAAAAACATTTTACAAAATTTTGATCTAAAATATAAAGTTAAAATTCGGAGATAAAGCAAGAATTAGGGATAGCATAGAAAGTTTATTGTTTGGACTTTATAAGTGTTGGTAAAAGCGAGAGAGAGGAAGAGAGAGAGAGAGAGAGAGAAGAAGTAAGAGAAGAAGCAGCCGAAAATTTAATGGAAAAGAGCAATAAATAGGGAGAGAAAATGTCTCAATGGAATAAATTTTCGATTTTTTTTATGTTCTTCAATTAAAAACTGGAACTTTTTTCAAGTAAGACTGCTTCAGTATAAGTTAAGTACGACTTTTTCGAATATATCTTAAATCAAGAAACTGGAATACTTGAAATAAAGTGTTGAGGTCTTGTTTTAAGTACTTAAGTTCTCAAGTCGATAGGTTGACTGAAATAAAACTAATTCATATCATTAAAGTTTTTAGTTTTTAGTTTTAGAGAAATGCTTGTTATGAGTAATGAGATTAGGGTTTGATTTTGTTACTAATCAAGTTGGTACTATAACTTCGAGCTGCCCTTTTCTCCGAGTGTATGTCAGTGGTGAGTTTGTGCTGCAAGTGCAACGCCTACGAGTTGCTTCCCAAAGGACGTCAGCAACGTGAGCAGCCGTAGGTGGCAGCTCATCGAATGTCCTTTGACGTTATTTATCGAGAGAGACAGAGAGAGAGAGAGAGACAGAGGCGGAGTGCATTAAAAAACCGATTTGCGGAGAAGCCAAATGGCCAAGACAATTTAATTTGCGTAACAGCAAAGGGAAGAAGCAGAAGAAGAGATGGCGACAAGAATTCGCTGTCGACGACCAAGGGACGAAGGACGAAGGACCAAGGACCTAGGGACGAAGAATGAGAAGAAGGACAGCGCAAATGAGTCGAGCATCTAGCCGAATGGAGTGCCATAAACGAATTAAAACGCCTTTGGCGCTGGCAGCCAGAGAACAAGGAACAAGCAGCCCGGCCGGCAAACTGAGCAAGCAAGGACTCAAGGATAACAACAGACAACAACATAGAATAGAAATGCATAGAATGGACCAGAACAGAGCCGAGCAGAACAGAACAGCTGGCAAGGCTCAACTGAGTGCTTAACCCCAGCAAAGGACATCGCATTCAACGGGGTAACTCGACAAGTTTGCAATTACGTAAAGCCGTCGAAGTAAATCGTAAATCGTTGCATAAGCAATTGTCCTTTTGCATTCTAAGGCACTAATGTCCATGAGGTTTAATGTTCTGAATGTGAGACTTGCACTCGATTGATAGTCCCGCAACAGAAACCAAGATCGAGCAATTTAAGCATCTTATTTGGTTACATTTGGCTTTATTATCGTGTCTGTTGCTAATTTGTACTCAAATGTCGAATTACGATTACTTCTCAAGATATCCTTATATATTTTAAATATAAATATACATATTTATATATATCTCGAGCTATAATCATCCTAGAAGAAATCAAATTATAGTTAAGTAACAATAAGGTTTTCTATAATATTAAACCTCAAATTTAACTATTGAGTTTATTCAGCTTTAACATCAACTTACAAGTTAAGGGCTTAAGTTAAGGGAAGGATTATCTTCGGCGTGCCGAAGATTTTATACTCTTTTCGAACCTATTGGCAATTTACACTCTGCCAACTGCACCACTGAAATTTCATAAGCTGTATAAAATCGTTTTGTCGCGTAACATTTTTTTTTTTGTTCTAAGAATATTTAATTCATAGCCAGTTGTATAGCAGCTATAAGATATAGTGATCCGATCCGGCCGGCTCCAACCAATGTGATGTCTTTTTGAATAATAAGTTTTAGTGCAAAGTTTCATCGCGATAGATTTAAAAACATGGGATATATGGCCAAAACCGACTTCGAGTTGTATGGCAGCTATAAGATAAAGTGGTCCGATCCGGCCAGTTCCGACCAATGTGCTGTCCCCTGGAATAATAAGTGTCTGTGCAAAGTTTTATCGCGATAGCTCAAAAACTGAGGGACTAGTTTGCATACATACATACAGACAGACAGACAGACAGACAGACAGACGGACATGGCTAGATCAATTTGTATTTTCATTCTAAGCATACTGGCAGTAACTTTTGGGGGTCTCCGACGCTTCCTTCTATGCGTTACAAACTTCAGCACAAACTTAATATACTATTTTCTTCGAAAAGAGTATAATGACTTTAAAGCTTAAACGATTTCGATTCCAATTATTAATAAAATTAAATGCATGGATTTAAAAAAATTTAAAATTTTTAAGTGAATGTTTCTATGTTTTGTTTTTGAATGCCCACAGAATCTTTAATTTCAAATAATCTTAATTTTTGTAATATTAAATTTGAATTTTTAAATATTACATTAAGCTTTGCTTTAAATTGTACCTCAATTTGTATAACTTTCAATTTTATTCTCCGTGCTCATAATAAAATTTTAAAAAATTTAAAAAGTTGGAAATGTTAAAAAAAAACAGTTAAGATTATTTTAAGCTAAAAATGTTTGGTTTCTCTAAAAGAAATATTAAGCAGCAAACATACTCAAAAGGTATTTAAGATAATTCAAAAATTTGCAGCTTAAGCTTTTGGGTGCCTATAATAGAAATAAAAGTGATTATATTGATTTGGACATTCTATACAATTTGGGGTTTCAATATAAACATGATCTGGAGCTAAACATGCTCAATAGACTCGCTTCACTATCAATAGCTCAAGAGCATAACAATAACTAGAGTGGGGCTAAGGCTGAAAGCTGCTATCGGGGGGAAGGGGTGTTGGTGGGGCAGGTTATTTCGGTGGTGTTGGGAGTGTTGGTGGGGATTGTTGGCTGTCAAGTGAGCAGCTCAAACTGAAAATGATGAAGGCATTTAGCCAAACAAGCGCACACAAATGTTTGAGGGGGTGGGGGGCGCCTGTAATGTGACAGCAGCGGCGACTAAGCTCAAAGGGGGCGGCGAATGGGGGATGGGGATGCTGGTTGAATATGGCAATCAAGCCAGGCTACAAATTATGAATGGGGTGAGTTTGTGTGTGTGTGTGTGTGTGTGAATGAAAGTTGTGTTCATATCATAAAGTGACCAGTGGCAGCAACACACATTTACCATTGTGGCATTGTTGCTATTGTGCTTTAGTTGTTGTTGTTGTTGTTGTTGTTGCGACTTGCTAATTGTTGGCAGCAATTCTCAACGAGCGAACTGTGCGCTGATAAGCGGCGACCTGCCACACAAGGGGGTAAGAGCGCAATTCGAATGGGGCAGTGTGAATGTGCATGCTGATGATGATGATGATGATGATGTTGTTGTTGATGATGTTCATGATGATGCTTCATGCATGAGAGCTTTGCGAGCTGTTTAATCAGCAGCGAGCACCTGTGTCTGTAACTATGACTGTGTCTGTATCTGTGACTGGACTGTCCTGCAACAAGTGGCACAAGTGCAATCGCACGTGCAGCATGTGGCAAGCAAACCGGAAGAGGCTTATTTGCGGACAGCGGAAGTCATTGCCGCCATTGTTGCTCGCTCTCCATTCAGTCGAGTCGCCTCACTGAGTCACTGGGCTAAGCAGCTCGCCGCACGAGAAGTGGGCGGTTAGCGGGGCAACGGGGCGTGGCAGCTGCCAACCGCAACATTGTTTGTTGCCCAGCAGCAGACAAAAGCCGCAACAGCCGCAGCGGAGTTCAACTAACTACACTCAGCGAAAAAGCGTGCTCAACTCATGGTCTAAAATATCAATGACGTTGTTTTTGTTTCACTATTAATAGCAATGTTTTATAACCTTTCAGTCAAACTGAGACATCAAAATAGTATAAAACATGCAAATTTTTGAAAACTATTTCAATTTTGTAAAATTGTTGGGCCAATTTTGTATACGTATTACCTCCAGAACTTAACGTAACTTTATACTTATAGTTTTAATTAAAATATTATTAATTTTATTATAATGCAAAATTTTAATTATAGTAAAAATCAAGTGGGAAAGGATTATCTTCGGCGTGCCGAAGATTTTATACTCTTTTCGAACCTTAAGACAATTTTCACTCTGCCAACTACAGCACTGAATTTAAATATTCTAGTGAAATATTAAATTTATTTCCAGTTGTATGGCAGCTATAAGATACAGTGGTCCGATCCGGCTGAATCCGACCAATGTGCTGTCCCTTTAAATAATAAGTCTCTGTGCAAAGTTTGATTACGATAGCTCAAAAACTGAGGGACTAGTTTGCATACAGACAGACAGACAGACGGACATGGCTAGATCAATTGGTTTTGTCATTCTAAACATACTGGCAGTAACTTTTGGAGGTCTCCGACGCTTCCTTCTATGCGTTACAAGCTTCAGCACAAACTTAATCTACTATTTTCTTCGAAAAGAGTTTAAAAATTAATATTTTGCATTTGATATGAATATCTTGTCAATAGCATTTTGTTTATTTTTGAAAGCAAAATAAAGACATTGGCTTCTTTCAATTCCTTAAATCTGGAGTTGTGTTTAATCTGTTTTTTTTTCTTGAAAAATTTGAAATATTAATATCTTATCATGTATTAATTTAATTTTTGCAAATATAAATATCTTAAATTTTTAACAAATAAGTCTTAAGTGAAATAAGTAAATTGCCTTAGAGAAATATCAACAAAAATTTTAGCTTGACCATAACTAATGACAAGTGCATGCTTTGTTTCTTTACGTGTACCCAGACAGGTGATTGCTTAGGGGCAACTGCAACCGACTGTGGCAAAGAGACACCCACAACAATTTAAAGCCGAAAGCAAGACGAATGCCAATGATTATGATTCTGATTATGAATTGTGAATTGTGAAACTAATAGCAGGTTTAACTGCAGGCTTAGTAGCCATCTCGTTAATTAGTAGAAAGCATCATTGTGGCTTGCCACAAAAGCCAACTAACATTATTTAGAAGTTTGTATAAATTCCAACTGAATACTTTTGGCTTATGGTATGTTTGTTTGTTGTTTCATTCTATACTCTGAACCCATTAAAAACGGGTACAAAGGATATAATGAAGTTGGGCAAAAGTATGTAACAGGCATAAGGAAGCATATTCGATCCTATAGCGTATATATATATATATTCTTGATCAGTATGAACAGCCGAGTCGATCTAGCCATATCTGTCCCTCTGTCTGTCTGTCCGTCTATCTATCAGAGTCTATCAGAGACTCTAAGAGCCAGAGGCATTATACTTACAATATAAGTTCTCGTAGTCTCACTTCAGATCAAGTTTATTACATTTTACCGATAACTCGAACTGTTCGAAAGTTACGACCAGAGTTTTTGGGAAAGAACTTAAAAGTCATAAAAGCTATAGGCCCCAAATTTGGAAAGTATGTCCAACAAATTTCAATAGATTGTGACAATAAGCACAGAAATGCTTAAGATTTAGTTTTTCATAGTGTGGGGCTCTGCGAAGAAGCAAGCTAACAGCTCAAACTGCTTGCACTGCTTGCAGCATATGTTAGTGTATGTACATATGTGCATATGTAAGTATAAATGAATGTAATAACTGGATTCAGGCATCCCCTAGTCGGGCACTCCCGACTAGCTGGCTCTAACTTGTTGCACATGTTTATATGGGTATTGAAATTGTTAAGTATTTGTTATTGTTATTTGTATTAACATCATGAGATCTTATACAATAATTGCTAACGAAGTTGCAATTGATAGAAAGCATAATTTCAGCTTGCAGCAATCATTATTTTACAGAAATATTATTGCTGGAATTGAGTTCAATTTGTTTTTGGTCGAGCTTCGATAAATCGATATTTTGGTTGTGACAAGTGAAGGTTTGAAGCTGTGGCTACGTAGTGGGCGCGGCTGAGAAATTCATGCGGCAATCTTCGAGCGAAATCACCAGCAATCAAATTTGCCAAATTAGCTTCCAAATTGTGTGATCCATCAGATTTATCGACATGTCATCGATTTGCCAGCCCCCCAGTGGGCGTGGTACAAAAATCTTAACACTTTGTCTGAAGCAGATAGCGACAAGTATAATAGTCCAAGTTTCTAGTCTCTATCTGCAATAGCGCCGAAAAAAGTTGTATTCATACAGACAGACAGATGGCCTGACGGACATTGCACAAACTCAATATACTATGTATACCTTTGGTATGAGAGTATAAAAAGCCTACAGCAAAAACTTGGTTCCATAATCAGACTTGTGTTGGGGAACTGTTCAATTGTTAGGAATTAATAATAAATAATAAACAAAAGACCTAAACTTTTGGAGCCAGACCAACACTACTTCCAATCGCCTCACGTAGAAATAATATTCTAAACATAAACACTTTTTTAACAAATACCCAACATACAACAAATCAACACTAATAAATCATTACATTAAGATTAAAATTAATGAATTTGTCAGTTTAAAAAAAAGTATAATTTGAATCGAATTAGATTGTAAAATATGTTGCCAATGTTTTAGTGGCATTAAATTCAAGTGAACTCAATAAAGGCTTGAATTGAATTTGATGGAATTGTTTATAGCTCGAATATTTCTAGTGAAATAAATTTAATATATAAATATTTGAAAAAATAAAAAGCATTTTCCAATTCGATTTTCATACACTTTAAAACACAATTCAAAAAGATATGCACATGTATAATTAATACTATGGAATAGCCCCAACTTTGGTGCAAATCAGCTTTTTCTATAGATGCTGGCTATTGAATTTCAGCCATAATTGAGTACTGTGTGTAGTTGTGTTATCTATGCGCAGCAGCTTGTTTGAAACTTGCAAGCCCCACAAATATATATCTCTCTCTCTGTATATATATATATATATCACACACACACAGCCCCCTTGGGGGCATTAAGCTGAGGTAGCTTTCCATTTAAGTTTAAGCCACTTGCAGGCCAGCTTAATGCCAAAGCCAATTCAATTGAACGGTCGTCATCAATGCCGCTCTATTGGACACCCAATTGACAGGGGTGCTTCACCTGCCCCCCTGCCACCACCTACCTTGTGCCACCTGTCATACACCAGCCTCAGCCCCCCCAAGACCCTCAACAACACCTCACAGCGATTAAGTTTTCCATAAGCTCTCAGGCTAAAATCAAATGACAAATTTATTGGGAATTGATTAAAAACCTAAATACAAACAAAGGAATGTGGATAGCGAGCTGAGGGGTTGTGGAAGGGGTGTTAAAGTGGCAGCTGGTAGCCACAGTGAGGCAAAACTACCTGCTCTTATTCCCCTGCGCTGCATTCGGAATTGCACAAATTTCGTTTTAGTTTTCGGTTTCTGGTTTCTTGGTTTCTTGGCTTTCTTGGCTTTCTTGTCAATCTTTCCCACTGACTCACCAAGCTGCCCGCCTTCCCCAAAGTGTGTGGGCGTGGCAAAAAGTTGAGCAAGCAAAAGGGCGCGCGGGGGGCGGGGGGCGTGGTTGCAATTAAAGTACAGTTGAATTCGCTCAAAATGGAAATTGAAATGCAGCTTAATTGATTGCAAACGGTGGCCCCCAAAGGGCATTGGTGGGTCTACAGATGGTGGTGGGGCATGCAGCACCACACAGCAGCACAGCACCGCAGGTCCTTAAATGCTGGTCAGACTCCTCGGACTCCTGCGACTGCTGACCGCAATGAAAGCAGACACAGGCTCATATCTCTCAATGCTCAAATGCTGATTTCAGTTTGTCGGAATGTTCTCTTCTCTT
Source organism: Drosophila flavopinicola (assembly GCA_035042425.1). Taxonomy (NCBI): domain Eukaryota; kingdom Metazoa; phylum Arthropoda; class Insecta; order Diptera; family Drosophilidae; genus Drosophila; species Drosophila flavopinicola. The sequence continues at coordinate 96,838 of JAWNLL010000205.1, read as the reverse complement.
CGCTTCTCTTCTGTTCTGCTTGTGGCATGCCACATGTTGTCCCCTGCTTAGCCTATGGCAATTAGTATGTAGAACTTTCACAAGTTCCTGATAGTAGCACTCGAGTACCAGAGTTGAATCAAATTGTTACATGTTGAACAAAATGTTTCCCCAATTGCATTTTGTGGCATTCGCTTTTATTTAACATATGTATTTTAGTATTTAAATACCAATTTTTATCAATGTCTTGTGGTCTTACATCTTTATATGTGTCTACATGAAATGTTCAGTTCAGTTCAGTAACATATACATTAAAAAAAATTAAGTTTTTGTTAAAAAATGACTTTTTTGCAATCGTTTTTAATAGACATATTTTCGTATTTTAATACCATTTTAATCAGTGTATTGTGATTTTATTACATGTTCAGTTTTATTAATAATATATACAGTAAAAACAATTAAGTTTTTGTTAAAAATTTTAAAAATTGCCTATTTTGCAATTATTTATTTTTATTTAAATACTATTTTAATCACTGCCATCTGATTTTTAATGAATTTATGCCTTTAATTAACTGTCAGCTAATTTAATAATATACACAGTAAAGCAGAAACAATTTTAATCTTAAGTTTCATATCTAAATTGTCAAAATTCATCAAGGCAAACTTTTTATTGAAAATAAAATGAACTTCAGTATTAAAATTATACAATTTTGGAATACATTTTTGATTTAAATCAATAAAGCATTAGATCAATAGAATAATGTAATTTTTTCAATTAATGTCAACTAAGAAACACCAAAAAAAACCACAGTAAAATTCATTAAAATCATAAATAAAACGTAAAAAAACTGTACAATTTATTTATTATAAATTGTAGAATTGAATTTATCTATTGAAAACAATTGTCTATGATTTTGCTCATTTCATTCCAAATATTCAAAGCGACATTGAATGAAATCGAAACATTTAAACACTCCAAATAAGCATTGTGAATAATGGGTTGCAAAAGCATTTCGTTTCAATTCCCATTATTTCGTTTAGTGTTGTAAAGTTCACGAATGTTGTTAAATGTCAGCTATCGTGCCACATTCGATTAGAAATAAAACATTTGAGCATGTGACACATTTTGGAGACACATAGATGTCATTGTTCATGTTCATGTTGATGTTGATGTTGATGTTGATGGAAATGTGTTTCAATTCCATTTGGTTTTAGTCCTGATTGAATTCTAGATAAAATCACATTCACTGTCACGCGTCAAACATCACGTGTCATGTATAATATATTTATAACGAATCTCTGTGGTTCGGTTTTTCGGTTTCGGTTTCGGTTTCTTTTTCGGCTTTTGGTCTTGGTTTTGGTTTCGGGCTGCGACTTTGGTCGATTGAAATATGTGGCAGGTAGGTTTTCGAGGCACGGCTATGCTGTGCTATGCTATGCTAGTTATTCTTTCAATGTGCAACGCTTTTCTCGTCTCTGCCACTTCCTCACAGCCGCCGCTTTTCGTGTTGCGCCTGTCTGGCCGAAAATTGGATGGGAAATTCAATGAATCTTTCATGCAATTGTTGCTGGCTATTCGGATTGCTTGGCATGTGGAAGTAGCACCGTTTCATGGCATATTGGGTTTTGTGCAATGCCCGTCTGTCTGTCCGTCTGTCTGTCTGTATCATGTTTTTTGGAAGCCATAGCAGATAGAGCCGTGAAACTTGGACTATTATACTTGTAGTTATCTGCTTTAGATAAAGTGTAACGATTTTTGTGCCACGCCCACTGGCAGGCTAGCAAATCGATAACATTTCGATACACCTCAAATCCCAAATCGATATGTAGTGAATATTTCCCACAATTTTAAAGCTATAGTCATCAAATTTGGTAGGTAGACTGTTGTTGGCCTTCCCAAGACATTGGATCCAAGGTTTTCTGGCCACGCCAGCTCCTCTTTCAAAAATAACTGGCAATGCTTATATTTCCCACAGTTGAAGAGCTAAGCTTACAATATTTGCAATATATATTACTGTTAGCCTACCCCAAAGATTGCGACATGTTTTTTCCACTCACGCTCTAGGCAGCCGCAAAAAGCAGCTATTTTCGCCTGTTCCTACAAACGTATCAGTGTATTACGCAGTCGGTCATGTCCGACTGCAGCGTTCTTACTTGATTTTGTTGTTGTCTTTAAATTTACTTAAACTACCACGTCTCTCCTTCTTCTTCTTCATCGCCTAGCCGTTCGCATTGAAATGTGAGGAGGTCTTTTAGTTTGAATTTGGATTGGAATGTGTTAATTTCGTTGCTTATATAATATTTCTCTGGCATGCATTTTGTAGTTGATGCCTTTTGCTATTTTGGTATGTATGAGTGCACTTCATTTGTGGTGAATATATGTACATATGTATATACATATTAATATACATATACGTAATGGCAGTCTGTTGTTGCTATCGTGTTTTGCATACGAAATGGAACGTGTATCTATGAGATAAATGGCTGCCTGCTCACATTTATACACTGAGATACAAATCCTGTTTGTTGTTCACATTTCATTGTGCAATTCGTGTTTGAATATGCCTTTTGTATCTGTGGTACTCAAAATATTTTGTACTATATTTACGCATAATTGGCTCTACATTTTCTGGAACAATTTTAAAAATACCATTTTTTTTCTTCGCATGGCTAAATGATTTCAAGTTTAAGGTATAATGGATAAAAACAAAAATTCTTGAATCAAGTGAAAAATACACTTACGACCAGTTTTGTTTTGAAAAATAAATGATCAACTGTTGATCAACTAATTTAATTTTATTTGAATGTAATAGCTTGAGCACTTTTAATAAGCGCAAAATTAAAGAAATATTTCAAAAATTCTACATCACTTATTTGGAAATACCAAACACACAACAATAGGCAGAGATACTCGAACTTATTCAATAACAAGAATGAGTTGAAGTAAAAAACAAGTGGGGAAGGATTATCTTCGGCGTGCCGAAGATCTTATACTCTTTTCGAACCTATAGGCAATTTTCACTCTGCCAACTGCACCACTGAAATTTCATAAGCTGTACAAAATCGTTTTGTCTCGTAACATTTTTGTTTTAAGAATATTTAATTCATTGCCAGTTGTATGGCAGTTATAAGATATAGTGATCCGATCCGGCCGGCTCCAACTAATGTGATGTCTCTTTGAATATTAAGTATCTGTGCAAAGTTGTATCGCGATAGCTTTAAAAACATGGGATATATGGCCAAAACCGACTTCGAGTTGTATGGCAGCTATAAGATATAGTGGTCCGATCCGACCGGCTTCCGACCAAAGTTTTATCGCGATAGCTCAAAAACTGAGGGACTAGTTTGCATACATACAGACAGACAGACAGACAGACAGACAGACAGACTGACAGACAGACAGACGGACATGGCTAGATCAATTTGTATTGCCATTCTAAGCATACTGGCAGTAACTTTTGGGGGTCTCCGACGCTTCCTTCTATGCATTACAAACTTCAGGACAAACTTAATATACTATTTTCTTCGAAAAGAGTATAACAAGTACATACACTTAAAGAAACATATGCATGTTTATGTAACTGTTCGTTTAAGCATCGAGTAACTTTAACTTTCGTTTTTAGCGATCGAGATAGATAGCTAGATAGATAGGGAGCGAGAGAGAGAAAGAGAGTGAGCTTAAGATACACTCAGCGAAACTCACCATTGCTTAAGGATGCGCATTTTGAATTGTGTTTGCAGTTTGCAGTTTGCAGTTGTTGCTGTTGTACGTTTTGTGTTATCCTTTGCCTTTATCCTGCACTTGGGCACATTTCAGCTACATATGTATTTGAAAGCTCTGCTTCAACACACACACAGACACATACACATAAAATATACAAAAAAAAAGAGAGAAAAGAAGAAAAGCAACAACACGTTAACAAAAAGCAAAAACAAAAACTGGGCGCATGCGCAACAACTGAAAAATATCGCTGGCAATAGCGATTGAGATTGCATTTTCGAATTGCATGCATTGTTGTTGCTGTTTATTGACCAAGGTATTAATTACGACAGCAGCAGCAACAACAATAACCGCGTGCTTTCAAAAGTTGCTTGACCAATTTTCTCAGCACTTTCGAAAGAAATTTTCGCTGTTGTCGCTTGTTGCTTTTATGGCTGCTGCGGCTGCAACAACAACAACAACAGTAGCCATTGACGTTGCATGTTGACCACACACACACACACACAGTCACACACACACATAGACATCGCATAGTTTTTGCCACTATTTCTTTTTTTCACTTGCACACAAACATTTGAAATTTCAACAGCTGCAACAACAACAACAACAACCACAGCAGAGGCGACTTCAAAACACGCTCGATCTGGCAACGCTGCCAGTGAATGTACAGTGGCCCACAGTTTATTATGTACGGATGGAAAAAAGAAAATTTTCACAGCATAGTCGCTGAGCCATTACAACAATTTCACTGAAGTTCCCGAATGCCTTTTTCAATTTGCATCTGAACATAGAAAACTGAACGAAAATAGCTGTGAGCCACTGTAGCTGGCAAAGTACTTTGTACTAAATGCAGCAGCTGAAGAGAAGGAAAATTTGGTGCGCTCTGTTGTTGTTGTTGTTGTTGGGTAGATCATTTTAAGAGCACACACACACACACACACACACACACACACGCACATACGCCATGGTCAACATTGTTGCTGTTGTCGATTCGTGCATCAGCTAACGGTTGCTATGCGCAATTACAACAACAAGAATACAAACAAAAACTAAAACACTGTTAATAAACATTGTTGCGCTTTGCCGGTCTGCTTACAGTTACATTTGTTGTTGTTATTATGCTTTGTTGCTTCAACTACGCGACGCGACAACAAAAACGATTTTACGCTGTCGCTGCGAACAAAGTTAGCCATAGACTGAGAAAAAAAAACTACAAACTGCGAGCTGAAACGAAACGCTGGCTCAAGCGCCGCCAGCGACTGAGAGAGCCGAAAGAGCGCAATGCGAAGAGAGAGAGAGAGAGAGGCAGAGAGGCAGAGAGCGGGCGCAAGCATATGTTGTTGTTATATGTATGTATGTATTTACTACCTGTCGGCAGCGCAGCGCAAGTGCAGCGCACTCAAAACGAGCACTCCAAAGCGAACAAGTTTTCTTCGTTTTGTATTTAAGGATACACAAACACAAACACACTACTCACACACTCGTACACTCGCACACCTACATACATACATACGTACATACGTACATTCATACATAAGAGGCGCACAAACAATGGGTTTGGCAAATTGCTAGCTAGAGCTTCAAGAGTGCACAGGAATAGGAATGCCAGCCAAAGCGAAATACATACATACATACATACATACATACATACGTAGAAGAACAAGCGGAGGGCGAAGAGGAAGAATAAGCAGCGCGGGCCGTAAGGTAAAAAGCAAAACGAGCCAGCGAAGTTGACGCCGACGCTGACGCCGACGCCGGCAGCGCAGGCAGGTACACATGCTCTCGTATACAAACAGACAGACATACATACCTGCATACATACATATGTACATACATACATACATACATTTGTTTGCATGCATGTATGTATGTGTGTAGTGAAGCCTGTTGTTACTGCCTTGCAGCATACAAAAGAACAAAAGGTGTGCTTGTACCGTCCATCAGTGTGTGCATGTGTGTGTATGTGTGTGCGTGACTCAACAGTCAGCTATGTTTGTATGTACATATGTACATGTATGTATGTATGTATGCTGCGACTGCGGCCGTTGCCCAAAGGAAACCGCAGCAACAACAACTGGGGCTGATTGGCGCGCGCAGCTCCAAAGGCAGCCTCACAAAGATGCCTAAAACAGATACACACACACACACACACACACACAAACAAATGCACGCTTGTTTTTGTTGCTGAGCCGCCGTAAAACAGAGAAGAGAGAGAGGGAGAGATTGTAAGCGTTAAGAGAGCGCAGGTAACAAATATAATTAACGCATTGTGAACAGAGCGCTTCTATGCTACAAAATCACGCACATACATACATATGTATGTATGTACATACAATGTATGCACAAGCACAGTATAAAGTATAAGTATAAGTATGTACATACATACATACATACTAAGTTGCTTGATGCTTGCTATCTTCAGTGTTGCAGATCCGTCAGCAGCTCAATAGCACAATTAACTGTCCATACATTTATGCACTTGTTGTAGTAGTATTGCTGCCTTCTGCTACGTTTGCTTTTGCAATTGCTACACTTACTCCCCCACTTGGCTGCTACTTTCGTGCCACTTTTTATCTGCTGCTTAAAATGCAGCGAGCAAAAAGCTAGCAAGGGCAAAGCGAAACGAAAACAAAACAAAACAAAAAGCAAAGCACTGCGAAACAACGAAAACAAAACAAAAGACAAGCCGCTAGTTGCCTAGTACCTTAGCAGCAAAGCATCCTCCAAACATACAATCAACAACAACAAGGCACACACACACACTTGAGGTAGACACATGCATATTGTATATGTATGTGTGTGTGTGTGTGTGCCTGTCGGGCATCATTTAGGCCGCCTTTTGCCTTTGCTGCTGCTGCTTGGGCTGCGGCCCAGTTGCCCAGAGTTATTATAACGGATTTATCTCAAGTTACAAGCACACACACACACACACATGCAATACAAATATGATTTCATTTTATATTCTTGAAACTTTTTTTGCGCTTTACTTGTTTGCACTTCTTATTTAGTTTATTCTTTATGCTGCTGCTTTAACTTGAAAAAGTTCAGCACGGCAACACTCATATGCGCTCTGCCGCTCTCCCACTCTGCCGCTCTCCCACTCTGCCGCTCTCCCACTCTTTGTCTCTCTCAATCTCTCTCTATCTCTGCCTGGCTGCGCTCTGTTTGCCTTTATATTTAATGTTCTGGCTGCGTTTCGTTTCTTCCGTCGCGCTCACTCCCTTTGCTGCAACGTGGGCGTTTGTTGTTGCTGCTGCTGCTGTTGTTGTTGTTGCTAGGCACCATGAAAATTCGGCTCATAACGACAGGAAATTAATGTTTTAATTACAAGGCGCGCTCTTGTTGTAGTTGTAGTTGTTGTTGTAGTTGTAGTTGCATTTGTTTCGTTTCCTCTTTCTGCGTTTTCTTTTGCTGGCCAGCTGGCAACGCTGAGCGGATTAGAGATGCCGCCACTCTAATTGATTTTTCATGGCTGCATGTGAAAGTGACCAGAGTTACGTACTTACACATAGTATTAGCCGGAGCAGCAACAACAACGGTCCTACCTCAACGCTGCGCCACAAAAATGCTGCGCCTGCGCGTGCCTCGCATGCCGAATGCCAAGTGCCAAGTGGGGGCCGGGCCGGGCCGTTGGGGCTAACTGGCTCCGAGCCTGGCCAACAACATGGTCGCTACATGGCTGGCATGCCAAAGCCAAAGCCATAGCCATAGCCATAGCCATAGCTATAGCCATAGCTATAGCTAAAGGCCCGCGCCCCCATCGATGTGCCCCACTCTCCTTTGGCGCTCGAGACATGCGCAAAATTCCGAACTACAGTTGGGCAGCCGCATAAAGTTGCAGCTGAATTGTTGCAACACCGAAACAGCAACAGCAACAGCAGCGATTAAGCGTTTAACAATTGCCATAGCACACAAAAAAAAAACATCTCCACAGTTTGTTCATTTGAAATCAAATATGTAGCTTAAGGATATTTGCACATTTTATATACAAATTTGGGAGGCAGGTCCTCAGTGCAAGCATTAGTTAAGCACGCAGGCCGCAATCTTTCGCATTCAAATACAGTTTTGTGGTTAGTGGTAAGTGAAAAGTAATTGGCTAAAGTATAATGGAAAAGCAACTCTTTTGTTTTAGTTTTCATACACTTTTCGAAGCAAATACTATATTGACCTTGTGCTGAAGTGTGTAATGCATAGCAGGAAGCGTCGGTGACCCCCAAAACTTATCTCCAGTATGCCTAGAATGGCAAATCATATGTCCGTCTGTCTGTCTGTCTGCATGTATGCAAACTAGTCCCTCAGCTTTTGGAGCTATCGCGATGAAACTTAGCACATAAGCTTATTATGCAAATGTACAGCACATTGGTCGGAACCAGCCAGATCGGACTACTATATCTCATAGCTGCCATATAACTGGAAGTCGGTTTTGGCCATATATTCCATGTTTTTAAAGCTATTGCAATGCAACTTTGTGCAGAGCCTTATTATTCCAAGGGACAGCACATTGGTCGGATGCTTCTGGATCGGACCACTATATCTCATAGCTGCCATATAACTGGAAGTCGGTTTTGGCCATATATTCCATGTTTTTAAAGCTATTGCAATGAAACTTTGTGCAGAGTCTTATTATTCCAAGGGACAGCACATTGGTCGGAGTCGGCTGGATCGGACAACTATATCTCATAGCTGCCATATAACTGGAAGTCGGTTTTGGCCATATATCCGATATTTTCAAAGCTATCGCCTTCAATTTTCTTGTACACCTTAACATACTTATAACTCATCAATATTTTAAGTTTAAAAACGATTATGTCATAAATAGCGAAGATATGCGTCATTAAATATTTTAAAAGAGCAGGGGACATTTTTTTTTAATTTCTTAAATTTAGTCTAATTTTGTTTTTCAAACATAAAGTAGCTTGAATATAAAAATATTAAACCAATTCATAGAGAAAAAATATACCGCGAAAAAACGATTTTGTACAGATGGTGAAATTTTAATGATACAGTTGACCGAGTGAAAATTGCTTAAAGAGTATAAAAACTTCGGCACGTCGAACATAATCCTTTTCCACTTGCTTTAACTTGACATTTTATAGAAAACTAATCAAACTTGATGCCAACTATATTTCCAAGAACACTCTATAAGTATTACTTATGGGTTAAGCTTGCACTCTAGAATCATCGTATGACATTAGCTGGAAGACCGAAAGTGTTCTCGCAATTGGAATAGGGGTAAGTATTCAAGCGCAGCTTGTGCAAATGTCCTTGCTATAATTGCTGACTGGTGTTCAACTGCTAATTGCTGCGATTGCCTCGCCTAACGATAACAGACAGGCAACAAGAGACTCAAACCCAAACCGAAAGCGAAGCGAAGCCAAATCCAAGTCGAAATCCGGCTCCGAATACGAATCCAAATGCCAGGCAAAGGACAAATGTCATCAGCATTGATGCTTGTCATCGGATATCAATGCCAAGTTGAGCAAAACGCCAAAGCCAACTTGACTCGGGCTGCCTCAGCCTGTGGACTGCTGCTGCTCCTCTCTCTCTTTCGCCCGCTCTATCTATCCATCTCTGTCTGTCTGTCTGTCTGTCTGGGCTTGGGCTGACAGTTTTGCAGCCTGTCAAATGCACAACAACAACAACGACAACAACAACAGTGATTGTCATAAATAATGCACATTGAAGTGCGCCGTTCGTGTTGCATCAAGTGACATCGCTGTTGTTGTTGTTGTTGCTGATGTTGTTGCTGTTGTTGTTGCTGTTGTCATCTTTGTCATTGCCCGTGTCATTGTCGTCTGCTAGTGATTAGTCAGCAGATTTTGCGGTCGGAGCTACAGACATTTAAATAATACACTAGACAGCACTAGCCATACAGACAGACAGACAGAGAGAGATGGATAGAGAGATAGATGGATAGAGAAAGCGAGACAGAGTTTTGAGCTGAAGTAGCTTAATTAATATTGGCCAAAAGACAACTCAAACGTATTTAATTTTCTGTTACATGCAGCAAATTAAGCGACTTTAAAATCTTTCCAATTTTACTGTCTAAATATCAAATGGCAGCTTTTATTCCAAAACATCATCATTTAAATTTTTAAAAAAAAAATTATACAAATTCTTAAAACATTGAATTCCTAAAGCTTTAAACTAACTCCAGTTTGTATTTAAATCAATGACATATGGTCTTGAAATAAGATAATTTTTATCACTATCAAGCTTCAAGCTTTGCGCATTTTATTCCAAAAAACAATCATTTAAATTTTAAAAAAAAAGTATAAAAATTCTTAAATGAAAAACATTGAATTCCTAAAGCTTTCAATTAACTCAAGTTAGCATTAGATCATTTTATCACTATCAAGCTTTAAGCTTTGCGGCTTTTATTCCAAAATAATCATTATTTAAATTTTAAAAAAAATGATACAAATTATTAAAACATTTAATTCCTAAAGCTTTAAATTAACTTAAGTTTGTATTTAAATCAATGGCATATGGTCTTGAAATTATATCATTTTGATCACTATCAAGGTTTAAGCTTTGCAACTTTTTTATTGAAAATCGTAAGAAATGTAATTCACATATTTATTTATTGTCGACTGTTGACAGTCGACACAAAAGAACTTAAATAAAACTATAAAACACTTAAATGAAATTTTAAATATTAACATAAAGATATAAAGTTAAAATTAATCAAACCAAAAAACAATCGAAAAAATGATTAGTAATTGGTTAATATGGCAAAGACAAAATATGTATTTAAAGTAAGTATATAATATTGAGAATTCGGAAGAGCTAAAAAGAGAGACAGAAGATAGAGAGAGAATAAAGAAAAATGAAGGAGCAAAATAAAGGTGTATTCAGAAAAGCAAAGGGAAAATAGATTTAACCATAGTATTATAAGATTTTATTAGAATAATTATAAAACATATGGTTTTTCTCTGGCTCAAAGCCGCTCAAAAGTTGCTAAGCATATTATTTTTGTAGCAGATGACAATTGATGTCAATAACAATATTATATAAATAACACCTTTCAAAAGTATATTCAAATATCGAAACTAATATTTTTTTTTTAAAGAAAAACTTAAGATATTAGAAAGTTTAGAGATAATTCGTTAATTCTTGCTAACTTTTGACTAGCAAAACAAAAAGTCGATTTTAAGCGGAGAATATTAATACAGCTAAAATATTAAGTCAGTTGAATATATGTAATAGATATGTTGAATCTAGTATAACAAATATGCTTGGATCTTGAACCGATTGCGTTGGAGTGTATTTTGTTTTTATTAATATTGCGCAAATCGATTTAGGATATTCTCATATGGATATAAGCAGAAATGGCAAATTAAAGCAAATAAAACATGAACTAAATCCGAGTTGAAGGCAAGAAGTGAAAAGTTGCAATAACGCAACTTAAATGCCGTTTTTCTTGAGCAACAAGTGCGGAAAATCGATTTAAAATGTATAAATATTCAGTGCAGGGTGTGGAAAATAACTCGTTAATTAATAATGAGCATCGAATGCGAGCGCGCGTGGCGTTTGTGGAGTCCTGCCAAAGGACGAAGGGGCTTTGCTGGTCGATGATGTGCGGCAGAAGTCTGGACAAGGACAAAATCACACACACACACACAGACACCTGCAAAAGAGAGAGAGAGCGAGAGCGAGAGAGAGCGAGAGAGCTGCAAGAAATGTGTGAAAAATATCCGCGTTGGCCAAAGACAAAACGCGAATGCAGAATGAGTGTGACGAGGACGAGAACGAGGACGAGGACAAGCCAAGCCAGCTGGAAAACCCAGCGAGCCAACCAAGTAAATAAATAAGCAGTCATAAAAACAACCAACACACACACACAGACACACACACACACACAGACACGCAGGACTAAAGGCAGAGACACATGTGCTGCGCTGGGGTAATTCCATGGCGCACATGATTCCCATTCAGTGTGCCAGGACGAGGACGCAAGGATGCGAATGTGAATGTGAATGTGAATGTGAATGCAGAAGGTTCCGGCGGTAATAAATGCTTGGCAAATAGCGACACAAACAAAGCGCAAATAAACAAACAAACATACACACACACACACACACACACACACACACACACACACACACGCACACACACACACGAGAGAGAGAGAGATGCAATCGCAGGCATTGAGGCAGGCAGCTTGCACAGTTTGACAGCCACTGAGCAGTGAGCATACAAATAGCAGCGCCTGCTGCATAGGCAACACTTTTTTGCACTGCCAAGTTTTAGCATTGCCACAGTCACTGTCCAACTGCTGCTCAAGAACAATTCTTCAAAGATACACATAAGAAAGAATCTATTGTTATACTCTTTTCGAAGAAAATAGTATATTAAGCTTAACGCATAGAAGTAAGCGTCGGAGACCCCCAAAAGTTACTGCCAGTATGCTTAGAATGACAAAACAAATTGATCTGGCCATGTCCGTCTGTCTGTCTGTCTGTCTGTATGCAAACTAGTCCCTCAGATTTTGAGCTATCGTGATCAAACTTTGCACAGATACTTATTATTCAAACATACATCACATTGATCGGAACCGGCTGGATCGTACCACTATATCTTATAGCTGCCATACAATTGGAAATAAATTTAATATTTCACTAGAAAATTTAAATTCATATGATATCAATTTCCACAGCTAATGTAAGTGCTGCAGTTGGCAGAGTGAAAATTGTCTGAAGCTTCGAAAAGAGTATAAAGTCTTCGGCACGCCGAAGATAATCCTTTCCCCCTTGTTTTTGTTCAATTTCTTAATAATAATAATAAAATAAAACAAATTAATTTCAATTATTAAATTGATTTGTTTTTTTCTTTTTTTAAAGTCGTAAAGAGACTAAGCACATAATGTGTATTTTCATATTTTTTCCATCACTGTACTCTGGTATATATGTATGTAAAGAAAGCGTATATATATGTATTTATATATATATATCATCATCAACACTTTGCACTTAATTAAAACTGGCGTACGAAATGTTATTCTATTTTTATATTGTCAGAGTTCAAGTGAATTTGTTAACAATGGAAACTATTAAGTTTGGCGCAGCTATTAATTCATTAATTATAGCTGATTCTCAATATATCCCATACATATATTATATAATTGGCTGAGAAACCAGATATATATATATATATATATATATATATATATCTATATATATCCATATAATGTTAGTTAGTTGGCACTAAAACAAGCAAATTCCAACCACAAGTGAGGAAAACGAATGTTTTTATGTAAATTCCTCAATGACTTGATTTCAATTCTTTGCAAAGTCAAAAGTTAATTTGATGTCAATAATTATTGCAATTCTATTTATATTTGTTTTCACAATTTTTCTTATTCTTTCAATCGGTTTCAAAATTAATTGGATTTTTGTTTTTTTGGCATTTTTCGATTTTTTTTAGTCTAATAGATTTTAAGCTTATTTTTGGCAATAATATTTCATTTTTAATCGACAAGTATAGAGAAGAAATATGGGAAAACTTAAAGAGACAATTGAAAGTAATAACCAGGCCAATTTAATAATAATACCTACTGCCTTATATTATTTGATATTTGCCGAATATTCAATACAGACTCCGCTCTTTCCATCATCAAGAATATAGCTCTTAATGCATAGCTTTTTTCTTTTCTGATTAGATTTTTTCTACGTTTTCGCCAATCCTTGCAAATTAACTTGATTTTTAACTTAAACACACCATTTTAATATTGATTTAAATTGTTTAATATATTTTTAGCATGTTTGCTATTCTAAATTTCAATATTCGATACAGTGTCGACTGCTGTTATTAAATACATAATACTAAAGAAGCATTTTCAAATAGTCCACATATATACAAATTTTGTAGTTTTCATTGCATATTTTATATTATTGCCTTTTCGTTATTATATTATATTATTATTACTCGTAAGATTTAATATTTATTGGGGGGCTTACCTCGAATCCTGTCGCAGCGATTGATCGCCCAGTAAAAGTTCAGTTCTTCCTTTTGATATGCTACTTGTGGGACTGTTTTGCTGCTGCTGCTGCTGCTGTTGTTGTTGTTGTTGTTGCTGCTGCTGCTGCAGTTGCAACTGTTGCTGTTGCTGCAGCTCAAAGACGGCGGCAGCGCTGAGCAACTGTTGCTGCTGGCTGCTGATGCTGCTGCTGCTGGATGCAACAATTGCACTCACTGTTGCCGCTGCGTTAAATGGGGGCAGGCCGAGGCCATCGCTGGACTGATGTATGATGACGTCATCGTTAAGCGTAGTTAGTAACTGTCGTAAGAGAGAGCAAGAGTTGGCTTTAATGGATGTTTTACAACACTGAAACATTAATAAGAGACGAATGAAAGTAAAACACACATGCGACCCAACAATCAATTGTGGTTGGTGAAAGTTGCACAACACTGGAACACAAATATGTAACTAAATCAAGTGGCAGAAGAATTGCCAAACAAAGCAAAGACAGTAAAACACGCATGCAACTCAAGAACGACAACGACAGCAACAATCAATAGCTGTTAATGAGAGTTGTTCAACACTGGAACATAAATAAATACATAAAATCAAGTGGCTATATAAATGCCAAACAAACGAAAGAAAGGATAAACACTCATGCAACTCAACAACAGCAACAATCAATTGCTGCCTGACTTGAATGCGAGTTGCACAACACTGGAACAGAAAATAAGTTATGAAATCAAGTGGCAAAAGAATTGGCAAACAAACGAAAGAAAGTAAAACACACATGCAACTCAAGAACGATAACAACAACAACAACGACGGCAGCAACAAAAATCAATTGTTGCCTGGTTAAAAGCAGAGTTGTTCAACACTGGAACACAAATATGTAACTAAATCCAGTGACAAAATGATTGCCAAGCAAACGAACGAAAATAAAACACGCATGCAACTCAAGAGCGACAACAATCAATAGCTGTTAATGAGAGTTGTTCAACACTGGCACATAAATAAATTACGAAATCAAGTGACAAAATGATTGCCAAAACGAACGAAAGAAAGGCAAAAACACGCATGCAACTCAACAACAGCAACAATCGATTGCTGCCTGACTTGAATGCGAGTTGCACAACACTGGAACATAGGAAAGTGAAAGACTGCGCCTCACCTCTCGTCTCGGTGGATACAAATTATTCGATATTAGTAGATCACAATTTTTCATCGTGGACATTCCCAAGTTGCTGCTGCTGCTGCCCGATGTGATGCAATTATTGCTATTATTGTTGTTGCTTAAAAGTAAGTGCTGCTGCTGCTGCTGCAACAAGAGGCCGATATTGCTGCTGCTGCTGCTGCTGCCGTGCTGCTGCAGCTCGGCAAATGCCTGTTGCAGCTGCCCACTCGATATGGCCGTAGAATATTCGGTTTTGGGCGTTGTCGTTCCATGTGCCCCCGGCAATGCAATATCCGCTGCTGTCACAATCGTCGTCCTGCCGCCACCAACAGTTGCTGCTGCCAGCGGCGATGTTGATGTTTGTGCATCAACAAACTGCGTCACATCGGCAGCATCGCCGACCAGCTGCAGTGGCAATGGTCTGCAGTGCATTCGCTGCTGCTGCTGCTGTTGCTGCTGATGATGATGGTGTATTGCTGCTGTTGTTGCCAGTGTTGCTGCGGCAACGGGCAATGTGGTTGTTGCTGGCAGCGTTGTGGTCGGAAACTGAGCGTGCTTGTTGTTGTAGCTAATGTACGTGATGCCACAGTAGTTGGCGCCATCGACATCATCATCATCATCGTCCATCTCATCGTCGTCCACCTCCTCGGCCAAATGCTGCAAGCTAGTCGCCAGCAGCGATTTCGCCTGCAGCGGCTTCCCAGCAGCAGCTGCCGCCGCCAATTGCTGTTGCAGCTGCTGCAACTGTTGCTGCTGCGCCTGACTCGTCTGATAGATGTGCCCGCTGCTGCCCGCGGCCGCTGCCGGCGGCTGCTTGAGCGCCGCCGCCGCTGCTGCTGCCGTCGCACCAACAATTGCCGCCGTCGCCGAGTTGCCGGCATTGCGATCGCCAGATGCTGCAGCCGCCGCTGCTGCTGCTGCCGCTGTTGCTGCTGCAACGGCAGCACTGACCAGTGCCGCTGAGGGGGCTGCTGCTGGCGTTGACATGGTCGCCGTTGCCGTTGTGGGCGCCAGCAGCGAGGGGGCGCTGATTGGGCCGCCAGCTGTTGCTGTTGTCATTGTGGCGCTGCTGCAGGTGATTTGGTTGCTGCTGAATGATGTCACATAGATGGGCGTTGAGTCGTTCAGGAAGCTGAGGTCCTGTTTCTGGCAGGTGGCGGTGCCGCTTTTTGTTTGCTGCAGCTGCATGGCCAGAGGGGACAGCGAGGCAAAGAAAGTGAGAGAGAGAGAGAGAGAGAGAGAGAGAGACAGAGAACACAATCACGTTGTACAATTACAATTCTTTTTTCCATAAAATGCTACACTTTTTCACATTTTTATTCAAATATTCTTCCAAGTGAGAAATAGTAATAAAATGTATATTAAATTCTTTGTCCCAGACACTAAAAACAATCGCGCCCAATCGATGAGCTGCCCATTAAAACTCCATTATTAAAAATAAAAATTATTAAAAAAAAAAAATTGTGTTTACAAAGTACAAAAAAAAAGATTTGTGTTGTTTAAATTCTGTATACATTAATAACATTAAAAATTTTATAAGCACTATTAATGCACTTTTCTTGAATTGCTACACAGTTTTTCCCTCAGTATAACATAAAGCACAAAACAAAAAAAAACATTCTTTTGATAAAATTTTTTATTTTTTAAATATATATATTTTTTTTTAACATTGATCGATTTGTTTATTGACTGTTTGTAATCGAGAAATTGTTGAAGCTGCAAGTTTAGTAATAGTGATTTATATAAAATTCAATTGTATTTTAAAGTTATCGATTACTTAATCAGACGATAATCGACTGACACAAACTTGACCTTGAGCTTGAAAATGAGCTCATTTTTGCCACAAATATTTTGTATTTAAGCTCTGTCATAATTTTGAACACAAAAATTAACCAATAATTTATGAGCCTAAGCCTATTTGTTGTTTAAATTTTTAGCATAATTTTGAACTGAAAAATGTACAACTAAATCGTTTGCTAATAATTACACCCACAATTTAAAATTCGAAATCAGTTCAATTGTGTTCGAGTATTGAAGTTAAAAGTGCGAGAAGGTGTTTCTAGCATCTAGACTCCTAAATGTGAAGCATATTTAACTCAAGGCGTAGTAAATACGATATACGTATGCATCTGTACTCTTCACACACATCGCTCTGTCCCATTCATTCTATTTTCGAAATGAACAATACAGTGAAATGTCCAATATGGGCTTTAACGATGCTGACAGGCTTTATTCGCATATATGCAAATCAATCAAATTTCATTCAAATAAAGCCGCCCAAAATAATCCAGACTGGCACCCAACTTTGTGGCCCGCCTAATGAAATATGCATTATTAATAAATGCGTACAGTGGACGCCTGCTACAACAAACAATAGCACAAAATGCTTAACTTATCTATGTATGCTCTATCTTAATTTATAAAAAAATAATGTTTGTTAACTAGGTTTATCAATTAAATTAGAATTAATTAGTTTGGAACGGACTGGCATTGGAACATTCCGTCAAATTATAAATGTTTCTTTTTAGGAATAGCTTGTATCTTTTAAATACACGAGATTCTTTCGTTTGTGCATGCCAAATAGCCAGAAGACTATTGCGGAACGAAATGGAATGGAACACGTAGTCAACTAAGCCCAGACATGACTTTGCTGAATAATTATAATGACGCGGAACGAATGGAATGGAACATACATTGTGTGATATTCACATGCCTAGCGGTGTAGCCTATAATTTCAAGTTGGGTAACGAATGGAATGGAACATTTATTTTATTCTTTAGATGTTTCACATTGTAATTGTAATAATTGTAATTGTGTTGTATATTGGAATTCTATTTCATATTTTCAAGTCGGGGATGACACGAATGGAACATTCAATTAAAATATGTTAACGCTCACATTGTAAAACACATTTGGCTATATTTGTGAGCCGAATGGAATGGCACAGCCAGGCAATATGTGCTGAAATTCATGCGGAACGCATGGAACGGAACAGGCAATCAAACTATTCGAGCATTATGCCTGCCCTTACAAAACAGACATGCGAAGCTCATCATTGTTCAAGCACTTATAGCGAGTGCCCACTGTACCACTCCGACACCTTTGTTCTCAGTGCGTAGGTGTGCCAACATCTCAGTCTGGCTGCGTGGGCTGCCAACAAAAGGCGACCTCACCTCACCTCACCTCACTCGCCTGCTATGTGTGTGGCAGAGACCGCACCCTGTCGCGTTGCAACTCGCTGAGCAATTAGCCCCTGCTGCACTCAGTGCCTGTCAAACTGTGTGTGTGTGTGTGCGGGTGTGTGTGTTTTAGTGATAAACACCCCAGCTGGTAATTAATTGAATTCTGCAAATCAAAGGTGCTGGTAAAGCAAGTGCCCCAAATAGCATTACAGCAACTGTACAGCTCGCTAATCGGATGACCACGCCCACTGGCCACCGCCCACTGCCTGTGACCTGAGTTGTACAAAACAGGTGTACATATGTATATATATGTACACATTTCCAGATGTTGACAACTAAGGGGCAGCAAGCGATTATCGATTGTCTTATTGCGATTAGTAGTTATTTTTATACCCTGAACCCATTAAAAATGGGTAAAAAGGGTATTATGGTTTTGTGCAAAAGTATGTAACAGGCATAAGGAAGCATCTCCGACCATATAAAGTATATATATTCTTGATCAGTATCAACAGTCGAGTCGATTTAGCCATGTCCGTCTGTCTGTCTGTCCGTCCGTCCGGCCGTCCGTCCGTCCGTCCGTCCGTCCGTCCGTCCGTCTGTCTGTATGAACACGCGGATATCAGAGACTACAAGAGCTAGAGACTTCATATTTGGAATATAAGTTCTCGTAATGCCGGGACAGATCAAGTTTATTGAAATTTATCGATAACTCGTCCCGTTCAAAAGTTATCGATAAATTTCGATTTCAGACCAGCGTTTTTGGGCTATAACTTACAAGTTATAAGAGCTAGAGGCCCCTAATTTGGCATGTATAATCTCGAATAGCATACACATGTAACAAATTTTTCACTTTTTGGATACCACCCCCAATCCCCCCAAAAATTCAAAAAACTCATTTTTGAAGGTATGACCTTGCAATTTGGTTTGGTCACACATTTTATAGCCAATGTTATGTCTTACAAATTTCAAAAAGATCGGACAATAAACACAGAAGTTATTTAAGATTTAACTTTCCATTGTGTGGGGCTCAGTGAAAAAGCAAGATAACTGCTTAAACCGTTTTCACAGCTTGCAGTAATGTGTGGTGTGTTTGTTTGTATACACACTATTAGGCAAGTATGAATGGATGTCAGAACTGGGTTCAGGGTATCTCCTAGTCGGGCAGTCCCGACTAGAGCACTCTTACTTGTTTTCATTAAGCTCTATAAATTAATAAAAATTGTACTAATTAAATTTAAAAAAAAAACAAAGTTATTTATTAAAAATATTGAAATATATAAAAATATCAAAGTCATAAAATCCTTATATATATATATAGATATATATTTAATTAAAATAACAAAATTCATAAATAAAATAATTACAAATCAACTTGAGCTAAAAAACGGAACTTAAAATATTCTTAATATGCAAATGCAATTGTGTATCATAATATAATGCATGAATAAATATTTGAATAAACAAGAAATAAACAAATAAATAAATAAATACAAGCATAAATAAATATACAATCATAATCGCATAAAAGTAATTAAATAACTCAAATTAAATGCTAATGAAATCTAGTATATTAATAATATATTAAAAAAATATATTTAACAAAAAATTATAAACAAATTAATTAAATAATAATAAAATATACAAATAAAATATAAATTTTATATTTATACAGTCATACAAAAATTTAAATAAAAAACCATCAAGTTTATATTGTGAATTTCACCCATTGGAAACATTAAAAACGATAGGCAAAAAAAAAAACAAATATTTAATGACGTATATTTTTGCTATTTATACGTCAATCAATTTGAAATTTGAAACATTAATGAGTTATAAGGATTTTCAAGTGTACAAGGAAATTAAAGGCGATAGCTTTGAAAAGATCGAATATATGGCCAAAACCGACCTCCAGTTGTATGACAGCTATAAGATATAGTGGTCCGATCAGGCCGGCTCCGACTAATGTGCTGTCCCTTTGAATAATAAGTCTCTGTACAAAGATTTCTCACGATAGCTCAAAAACTGTGGGACTAGTTTGCATACATACAGACAGACAGACAGACGGACATGGCTAGATCAATTTGTTTTGTCATTCTAAGCAAACTGGTAGTATTTTTTGGGGGTATCCGACGCTTCCTTCTATGCATTACAAGCTTCAGCACAAACTCAATATACAATTTTCTTCGAAAAGAGTATAAACATGAAGGATGTACAAGAATCCAGATACTATGTTAACTATGTTAACTACGTATAAACAGTGGCGCAGCAGAAAAGGGTTTGGGTGTTAGGCCTCCCATTTCTAATAGTTTATTAGCAGTCATTACGGTATTCTCTTTTTGAAAAATTAATGTATACCATAAATTGTCTCACCCCCCTGGGCAAAACCTGTGGACGCCACTGTGTATACTATATAGTGTATGTATATGTATATGTATATAGTGTAGCCATGGTATATTGACCCGCTTCCGTCAACAGAATATGTTTCAAGCTTCGTGCACATTCCACTTGTGCGTTCAATTGCTGCGACTCTCTAACCAATCCATTCATGGCGAAGCCCCCCCACAACCCAACCCAACCATTTCAGTTCACTTGCCATCTAACCGCTCCTTTCCCCAATCATTATTCATTCAGTTTTTCATACCCTGCTAATTTTGTGTATTATGCGATATCGATAGTTTTGTTTAATATCGCAAATTTTTTAAGAAGGTATAGCAATGATTGTTGTTATGTACAACAATTGAATAGCAAACTTTGTGATGTGCTCATTTGAAGAGCTTTCTCATCTAACAAACACATTAGTTATTTGCAAATACAGGGTATTGCCGAGTCGAGTGCTGCGTTGTTGCTTGCATGTTTTCATATTTTTTGTGCTCATGCACATTTTATCGGATTATTGACAGTCAAGATGGGGTCGATGGGTGCTACGCACAGGGGGGGGGTGGGGGATGGGTTGGGGACACTTCCATCATCCGGTGCGTGTGTCAAGTGCGGACGGGCGGGATGGAAAAGGACGCAGGATGGAAGGAGGCAGCAACTCGCTGCTGCTCGATCCGCTGTTGTTAGCTGCTGCACTTAAATACTTATCGCACTTGTAGTCATTGGTTCGATTCTACTCAAGTTGGGTCCTCTCTCTCCCTCTCACTCACTCTCTCTCTCTCTCTCTCTCTCTCTCACCTCCCCCAGCAACAATAACCGATTGACTAGGCTTCAGTTTCAACGCGAGATTGCAGCTGGAGCAGCACTAGCTTATATTGATTGATGCTACTCAACTGCTTCTAATGGCTTAATGGCTTCTCTATAATTGATGAATGTGTTCAAAAGAACAATTATTATACAATCGTTTGCGAAACTCTAAAATCTCTTCAACGTTTTAGTTGATAAGTTACACACTAGATGCTTTATAAACTATTTAATTATTTATTAGCAAAAAGTTAGAGCTCATTAAAAGTTTGTAGCAACTAAATATATGCGTGTTGAATGTATTCATTCGTTAAATCATGTATTAAATTTCACTTTTAATTGCTTTCTGCTTTATCTTGCATTTATTACAACAACTTCAGCAAACTTTTTTATGGCCAGTATCAAAATATGGCAAAAGTTAAGCAGCAAATCAGTGCTTCTCGGAATTTCTGTTACCCTGTTAATAGCTAAATCTCCATTTTCATATTTTCCCGATATTTTCCTTGTTTTTTTTGTAATCCTTCGGCTTTCTACTATAACTTTGTCTTTATATTTTAAATACTCATAGTTCAGTTTTACTTTTTCTTTATAACCAATAAATTAGTTATTTACTTTTTAATCATTTGTCTGATTTAATTGGATGTTTTTCGATTTTTCCCAAACCTTGCAATAAATATTGAACCAATTTGTACTTGTTAATGTCCCCAGAACTTAACATAATATTAACTTTATTTTTCTGATTTAAATATTAAACACATTTTTTATATTTTGTAGTCTGTATATTTTGTAGTTCTGTGTCGACAATAAGAAAATATTAAAAAAAATGTAGAAAAAATTAAACTTAAATTTAAGTAGCGAAAAAAACAATTGATAAAGTTACAATATTAAAATAAATTATTATACAATCACTTGCGAAACTCTTACAATTAATAAAATACTTGTAAGTATTAAACATATAAGAGAGGAAAGCTATTAATTGAAAAAGTAATAATAATAAACTTAAGCACTTATTAAATAAATCATTTATTAATAATCAAGTGTGTGTAAACGTGTCTCGTATAATAAGCAGAAAAATGATTTATAGTTGGTATTTATTACAAAACAATTCCAATTGTCAATTTACAAACCTCTAAAAAGACAATATCAATATTTTGGTGAGTAAATTCGAGTAGCGAAAAAAGCAATCGGTGAAAGATTATTTTGTGTGGGTGATGAAATAGCAAATGCAGCTTGGAACAATGTAAGTTCAATTGTAATACCCTGTAATCGGATTATTATACTCTTTTCGACGAAAAAAGTATATTCAGTTTGTGTTGAAGCTCGTATATGTGGAAGGAAGCGTTGGAGAGCTCCAATTGTTGCCTCTCTTATGTTTAGTATGTGTATCGGTCAGTCTGTCCGTCTGTCTGTCTGTATGTTTGCAAACTAGTTCGCCAGTTTTTGAGCTATCGCTATGAAACTTGGCACAGAGACTTATTACTCAATGGGACAGCACATTTTTGGAGACCATCCGAATCGGACGATTATATCTTATAGCTGTCATACGACTCAAAGCCGGTTTTGGGCTAATACTCATCAATGTTAGTACGATTTCGATTGAGTCATACAGGCTAATCTGAAAGAAACAGGTGCACAGGGATAGCTGCAAAGGTGTAAAGTATATACAAATGAGTGAAATCTATGCAAAAATTCGAGGAGAATAGATAAGATAACCCTGATACACTTCATTTGATTTGACTCATCATTTGACATCTTTGTGTGCTCTTAATGTTGGTAGTAAAAATTGTCAGTAAATACTTTCGAATATTGCTGAGTACAGGGTATGGGGTCAGTTTAGCACACTGGCTTGACAAATTGTTTATTTTTGATTTCAGCGTTTGTGACTCTTTCTTTATTTATTTTTGTTGCCGTTGTTTTGTTGCTGTCAATTTGTCTTTTCCGTCTTCTATTTTCTATTCTGTTCAAGGTTATGCAACGATTGTGTTACTTGTTAGTTTCTATTTGGCTTTCTGTGTGACTTTTGCGTTTGCGTTTGCTTTGTGTTTTGTGTTGTTGAATTTTTAATTAAATTTGCGACTTTTTTCCACATTTTCTCAGTGCTCTTTTGTAGGGGGGATGGGGGCTTAATAGGGACTTTAGCTGGTTTCTGTGCCACTCATGTGAGTTAGACTACATGCCATTAATATCGACAACTATTTGTACATATGTGTCAGTCTGTCAGTCTGTCTGTCTGTTAAAAAAGTGCAACACACACACATTCCATTTGGATTCCATTTTTTGTTGTTATTCGCTGGCTCTGTTAAAATGTTTTTACCTCACAGCTAAGCCGCAAATTCAAAAGGAATTCGAATACTTTTTACGTTTAGCCTCAAACATTCGTTTGCTTTGTGTTGGCTTGTTGGATTACAGAGGAATACAATCAACAAACCGTAAATCGCGATAACTCGCATAGTTTTCGAGTCACAGTCGGTTAGTCAGAGTTTTTGAATCACTATTTTTAAATGAGCAGCATTTTCCATTTCAATTGTTTCTGGCAAGCCAGCAAAAATGATGACTAATAATATATTTCTTAGTTGTAGATAAGCTTTCAAGGCTGATTTATACAACTAGTCTTATCTAAAAACGTCTGACATAACATTTAATTAAAAAAATCTTTAAGAAAAAGTCCTCAACCACTTATTAAATATAAATTAACAATATTTAAAAATCGTTTTTTAGGCAACTTAATAAATACAATGCAAGTATTTGTGGAAGAAAAGAAAAAAAATATTTTTTTATTGCTCCTATAAAAAAAATCAAATATAAATGTTCAAAGTGTTTTTTATAAGAAAATAAGAGCCTCATTTAAAAACTAACCAAAGTAAATATAAAAAACGTACTATTTTTTTTTTGGAAGAAAATCACTTGTATAATTATTTTTGACTTTCATAGAAAAAAAATTAAAACTAAGAGTGAAAAATATTTTTTTTATTATTTTTAAATTATTTTGTTTTGTATAGAATATTGTATTTATCATAATATATATTTTGTATCATAAATAAAGGTATAAACGCTACGATCCCTATGACAATGTCTTTTTGTTTTTAAAGTAAAAATTTAAAAAATGTTGAAAATCATTTTTTTTATTTACTATAAATTATTTTATTTATATTATTTTTCTATAAACGTGAAAAGTATATCTATTTATAGTAAAAGTCAAAAATATGGAGCACATTTTTTGTATTTATTATAAATTGTTTAAATTATTATAAATAAAGTTGTAAGTAATTGTGAAAAAGATTTTCAGATCCGTTTTGGAAAATCGTCAATGGAAATAAAAAGCAATATTAATCTAATATTTCAGAGAGATCAACTAACAATGAAATATAATAATGATTTTCGGACTTTTATTATACAAATTGAAAAATATTTGTACCCGCTTTTAGACGTAAATGTAATATAATACATATGCACTTTAAACGAGTTGATAAATTGAAGTAAACAATTAAGTTTTGCTTACAATTACAAAAGAACACACAGTTCCTAAGAAGATATTAAAGCCATTTTGTTGTAATAATGCAGAATAGACGATGATATAAAGTGTAAAAATTTGCATTCCAAAATTCACTCATTTTGGGAGCTGCTCAAGTTTTCATTTTCATTTGCTGCTGATTTAAAGGATTTTTGTCTCAAGTTCGTTATCTAAATTTGATATGCCTATAAATGTTGGCAAAACTCACCTTTTTCGATAGCTGTGTTATATCCACAGGTGTAACACGATTGAGGGCCGCCAATCTTTGCAAACGCTCCCTCGCGTGCTCCTCCACGGCAATGACAAACGCGTCCTGCACGGAGTTGCCAATATCCCAAGCTGCAAGAGAGAGAGAGGGAGAGAGAGAGAGAGAGGGCATGAATGAGTGAGCGAGCTTCAAGAAGGCATGGGGAATGATTAATGGGGCAAGTGCGTTGAAGTTGCTGGCGCTGTCAGCTAACCACGAACCGCCAACCACAAGAGATGTTACAACAACAACAGCAACAACAATAGCAATGTGCGTGCCACCAACAACAACAAATATAGAAAAGAAAAAAGGTCAACAACACACACACCTGCAGGACACCCGAAATGTGCGACATTGCTATGTGTCAGATAAACTCAAAATAATAAGCAAATTTCGATTCCTCCAAACACTTTTAGCAGCCACAAGCACTATGTGTCAGATAAGTGCTATTGGGAACTTTATCCTACACATAGGTACACTATGTGTCGGATAAGTAAAAACGAATTCGTATTTGGTTTTTTAGGGCCTGTTCTGTATTCTTTCTTTTGCTTCGATGTTGCTGCAATCGAACCTTTCTTTTAATTTTGTTTTCATTTTGAATCATTTTGCTGCAATAATTCAAACAGCTGCGCAATAAATGTGTTCAAAGAAACTAAGTCCCTATACAAATTTGTGCCATTCGCATGTAAAAGTGATCTATAAATTTATCAATCGATTGAACAATTGAAATTTATCTGAGAAACAGATTGAACAATTGACATTTATCTGAGACATTCCCCTTTGTTAGACATATTGGGACATTGAAAAAACGACCCTAAATTTGCTTAAATCTATCAGCATATGCATATATTTATATAAATATTCATGAGTATAACATAAAATATAAATAATATAGTGAATTTGTCAGTAAATTGTTTGGAATGTGTCATTTTGCCATATTACCCAAATAATTAAAACAGCAAACCCCAAAAAATGGTTCACGAACTAATGGTTTAGTCTTGGGTTCGATTCCTGAACTAAGCTCTCGACATTACCGAGCCCAGTTTCTGGCTCAAACCTTCCAAATGTAAAGAACATTTGTACTAATATTGCTGCTTTTTTTTATTTCCACTATTATATATATTTAAATATAATATAAAATGTAAATTTGTTTGTGATTCTAATTTTTTACTATTTTATCTGTAATTACATTAAATAAATACATACATTTATTACAAAAAATTTTATTTATTTAAATAGGTATTTTTTGCATATTTTGTTATTTTTTGAGTGTTTATTTATTTGTTAAATATTGATAAACAGATGGCAGGAAAAAACAAAATTTTTTAATATTAAATTGATGTAAGTTTAAAAGGCTCAAGTTTTGCTTTATGGAGAAGAGTTGGAAAATCGTTTATGAACCATTTTGCAGTTTTGCTTATCAAAGGGCAATTTCGATTATCCTTCGAATGGGAGTAACACTTCAAAGGCGTTTACTGTCCGCCACACACAAAGTGTGTGCGCGTGTGCGTGTGTGTGTGTGTGTGTGTGTAAGTGATGGAGAATCATATTCATTAATAAGGCATTTCCGTTTGACGTACAAGCTCGGCATGTGTGTATAAATACGCGTCGAACAAATCGAACAATACAAATTACTGAAGCTTATTGTGCACACAAACACAAATATCGAGTATACGTATGTCGATATGCATACATACATACTGTCCACACTGGAACAGCTCACAAGCCCAGCTCAATGTTATTCATATTGTAATCTCGAGGGCATGCATAAGTAGGCGAGTGCACTTGAGGGGGTGGGGGAGTTGGGGACTTTACAGTGCTGCTGGGGGAGGGGCAGTTGAAGTATTCATATATGATTATCCATTCGCTTTGCATGCCGACTGATTAGTGGAAATGGATATGCATAGCCAAATTGTGGGCGTTGCCTTCCTTAGTCAGAGGGGGCTGTGGGGCTGCAGATTTGCATACCTAAATGCGTTACTCTTGATTTAACCATCTGGAAAATCGAATATCACGACCTTTTGAGGAAATTGCAAACTGAGAATGAAATTAAATAACAACAACAGCAACAACAAAACCATTTATTGCACTCTGTTCTCGCAGTTATATACTAGAGGAAAATGCTTTGAAATTTCTGTGGAAAAGTGATTTATTTTGGGAATCTGTTGAATATTTTGCTAAATGAAGTTATATTATTCAAATGAGCTTTGGCCGTAATAGTGCTGAAATAATCCAGTAAAAATATCTTTTTTCAATATTATTGGAAAACAACTCTTGCAGAAGCAAGAAGAAAGCAATTGGTTTATAGACGAAAATTATGGAAATATTACATGCAATTAAATTTAAAGTTATAAAAGTTAATGTTAATTATCTAGTGGTATTTAACTTGCAAATTTGGTCCAACATTTATAAAACCCAAAAAAAAACCCAATTAGACAAAAAATAATAATAAAACAAAATAAACAGATTAGGAAGGATTAATAACAAATATGAGCGAAAAAATCCATAAAGTTTAATATAGAAAGTATTAAATATGCAAGGAATTGTTAGTAGGACAACGTTTTAGATTAAGAGAGATAAAGTTACGCATACGCCTAGAAGGCACAGAAAAGTTAATTTGGCTCATCAAATGCATTGCTATTTATCATTTGTATCCCTAGCGCTTGAAGTGGAAGCTTAGGGGTTCTTTTCTTATAATACAATTTGAAAACCTAATGGCACTTAAATACACAAGCTTGTGTTTATTTTAAACTATAGAACATTTTCCGCTGGCAGACAATTATAGCTGAATATTTAAACAAGAATGGCTTGTAGATTTAACAGGTTATTTTATCTACTGTGTAGCCTTAGCAAATCCTGTATTAAGTGCTTCCATCTCTCCAGCTTTAGTTATGTCCTTCAGCTTTTTATCACGAATTTGCTGAGCAGCTATCATGTGGAAAAGGGAAAAGTTTTGTTCAAAATTCGCTTGCTTGTCTGTCAACGCTGACATCTTTGCCAGACCTCGACCCATTTTCATTTAACTTTCTATACCCTGCACTCGGGGTATTATATATTTACATAATGGACTTGTGCAAGTGTTTGTTAAACGTAAAAAAAGACATTGCTGAACATATAAATTATTTATATTCTTTGCTGCATATATTTTATAAATATCATATTGTAATATTATCAGAATTTACTACAGAATTATTTGGAAATTATTTCACAATTATTACCAAATTTTTTTTACAAATTTTTAGAAATTATTTTACAATTATTCCGAAATGATTTCACAATTGTTCAGAAGCGATTCAAAAATTATTTCAAACTTATTTAGAAATCATATCATAACTATACAAAAAATATTTTAGAACTTTTCAGAATTATTCCGAAATTATTTCGCAATTATTCGAAACTTCAGAAATTATTTCATATACCATTTCAGAATTACTCAGAAATTATTTTAGAATTATTCAAAGATTACTTTAGAACTAGTTTAGTGATATTCCAAAAAATGTACCCAATTGTTCAGGAATCCCGTCAGAAATTATTTTAGAACTCTGCAGAAATATATAATTCAGAATTTTTCAGAAATTATTTTACAATTATTTCATATTTTTTTCAGAAATTTTGTCATATTTTTTCAGAATTTATTTCACAATTTGTCAGAACCAAATGCAAATAAATCTGAAAATATAGTTTTTTTAAATCTCTAAAATTGAGAAACTAAACTATATAAAGGGTATCACATAGTGGAGCAGCTGTTAATGCAAGCGCAAAGGAACGCTAGTTAGTTTTGAGTGCTGTTGATTATGGACAAAGTGGCCGCCAGTAGGGAACAAGCAGTCGCTCAATCTGGAGTTTAGGTTGCGCCCTGGTAACTAGGGTTGCATACAACACCCACACTACCCCCCATACCACCCACACCCACACCACACACACCACCCATTCCCTTGACAACGGAACAACGCCCACTCGCAGTTGCAAATCCAATTAGGCGCCATTGCGTTGTCAGCGTCGTCGTCATATGTCGTTGAACCTCCAACATCCCAGCTGAAGCAGCAGCCCCATGCCTTGACTTTTAATCTCATTTGTGTGTGTGTGTGTGTGTGTGTGTGTGTGTGTGTGTGTGTGTGCCAGTGTGTGTAAGGCACGCCTTCACTTATGTCAGTCGCGAGCATTATGGAGTACATGTGCATGTTCATATTATTTCAGCGGGGATCAAACTACACTCAGAAAAAACAACAAAAAACATGTGGGGAAGAATTATCTTTTCGAGTCTGTGGCTAGATACCACCGAACCGTTTTGATGTTCGATGACAAACTCGCCTAAGGAGCAGTCTGTTCCAAACCTACGCTATTTTTGACTGAAACATTAACATGTTATAAGGATGTTCATGTGTACAAGGAAATTTAAGGCGATAACTTGAAAAACATGGGTAATATACCCAAAACCGACTTCGAGTTGTATGACAGCTATAAGATATAGTGATCCGATCCGGCCAAATCTAACCAATGTGCTGTCTCTTTGAATAATAACTATCTGTGCAAAGTTTCATCACGATAGCTCAAAAACTGAGGAGCCAGTTTGCATACAGACAGACAGACAGACAGACGGACAGACAGACAGACAGTCGGACATGGCTAGATCAATTTGTTTGTCATTCTAAGCATACTGGCAGTAACTTTTGGGGGTCTCCGATGCTTTCTGCAATGCATTACACTCTTCAGCACAGAATAGCTTAAAATATTTAAATTAAAAATATAAAGTTAAGACATGAAAAATATTTTACAAAAAAAAAACGGCAAGATCCCGTGGAAAATTCGATAAAAATCGAAATGAATGGTTTAGCAACTGGGCACATTAATTTGACCTGAACTATAGAATTTTCCATTTGCCATAAATGATTTCAAATTTGTTGGTGTGAAATGCATGTTTATTCATTACAATTGGTAATTTACTGAATAGTTTTTCGCTGAGTGTATGTGCCGTCTCAGGAGCCTTCTGCAGCTGTCAGTTAAAACTGTAAATTGTGTGTCCACTGTCCGATGGTGCCATATTATTACCCTTAATTAGCATTTAATGGCCCTGGGGGGCCGATAGACAATTTGCCCGCTCCCATAAACTAAAGAGCCCATCGTCATTGTCATAATCATCATCCTCATCATTATTGAGTTTCAATCTGCATGCATCGAAGACCATACTGACAGTTAGGGTTTTTCCATGCCTCTCTTTTGCCACTGGGGGCATCAAAGTGTGGAGAGGGGCGCTTGGGGGCTTGGGGGAGTGGGGACACCCGAAGCTGCGACTGAGACAGCGCTTTAATTGCCACTGCGGATCGATAAACAATAGACCAAAGTGCTCACTAATTGCAAAGGCGATGCGAAAAGTGTGTCTCTATCAGCAGCAGCAGCAACAACAACAACTACAGCAGCCAGATTGACTAGCTTTATGCACAGTACACTCCGAAAACAGTATGCCCCCAGTATGACGAAAGCCGAATAAAAATCAGCATTAATTTGCACTTTTTATACTCACACAATAAAAATAGTAGTTTAAATGCAAAACTCCATTGCAAGGATCAAGTTTTGTAGTTAAGACTCCAAATTTCGTGCAAAATAAGTTGAATTTAAAATTTACCTAATTTAAAATAGAAATAAAGGAATTCTCAATATCAGCCAAGTCGTTTTAGCCATCTGTCTGTCTGTCCGTCTGTCTGTCTGCATCAGAGACTATAAGAGCTAAGGACTTCATATTTGAAATAAAAGTTCTTGTAGCTCCGGCACAGATCAAGTTTGTTTCATTTTTTCGATTACTCAAACCGTTTAAAAGTTATCGATAAATTTCGATTTCAGACCAGTGTTTTTGGGCCATAACTTGAAAGTTGTCAGAACTAAAGGCAAACAATTTGGTATGTAGAGTCTCGAATAGCATGAACATTTAAAAAATATTTCACTTTTTGGATACCGTGAATTACACTCATTTTTCAAGGTATAATCTTGCAATTTGAGTTGATCGCCCAGTTTAGAGCAAATTTGATGTCTCCAGATCAATTCATTTGGTTTTGGAACTTTTAAACGAAACGTCTAAGAAAGCAAACCAAAAATGTAAGGTACTTAATAGAAATGAATAAATGTGCAGCGCAAAATGTGCAAATTCCTGATTCGTGATTGAAAGTCATGAGCGTTTTTGATGGGACATGACTTTATCCATGCGAAACTTAATGATGCTAGCGGAAATAAAAACGGATGTCAAACTTCAGTGATGAAAGCACATTTGCCATCTTATTGCAATATGTTCGGGAATGTGTGAATGCCAGTTTCTTCATTTGGTTCTTTTTATGCAGCGTTGTAAAGCATAACTTTCTTGATGAACTTGCTGTCAACTTATATCTTTCATCACTGACAATTCTCGTTTCAAGCCATTTGTATTTAGCCTATGCTCCAAGTTTATCTTTGATAAAACCGAACTCGTCCGATATATCATTGTGGTGAGCTCTCAAATTGAAGCCGTTATACCTTTCAGAACTGCACACGTCTGGAAGTGCTTGCTGGCTTTTAAAGAGTCTATCGGATTCCGCTTAACAATAGCAACGCACAACAAAACCGCACAAAAAATTAATTCACTTTTGTGCAGCCCGAAAAAATATGCATAATTTAATTGAATTTTTCACGAGCACAAAAAAAACAAGTAAGAGTGCTCTAGTCGGGAGTGCCCGACCCTGAACCCGGTCCTTACATCCATTCTTACTTACGAATCAATGCACATCTAAAAAAACACACAGATACTGCAAGCAATTTAAGCTGACTAACTTCTTGCAAAGCCCCACACTATGGAAAGGTAAGTCTTAAATATTTTCTGTGTTTAGTGTCCGATGTTTATGAAATTTTCATGCCTATAAAATGGGTAATCAAACCAAATTGCAAGGTCATACCTTGAAAAAATAGTCTTTTTCCATTTTGGGGAGTTTGGGGTACGGTATCCAAAAAGGGAAATATTTGTTAGATGTGTATGATATTTGAGACTATCACATACCAAATTTACTTCCTCTAGCTCTTAAAACTTTTAAGCTATGGCCCAAACACTCTGGTGTGAAATCGAAATTCATCGATAACTTTCGAACGGCACGAGTTATCGATAAAATTAAACAATCTTGATCTGAACATGGGCAACAAGAGCTTATATCCCAAATATGAAACCTCTAGCTTTGATAGTCTCTGATATTATACAGACGGACAGACAGACAAATATAGTTAGATCGACTTGGCTGTTAATACTGATCAGGAATATATACACTGCGGTTGGAGATGCTTGCCTTTGCCTGTTACATACTTATGCCCAATTACATTATACCATTTTCACCCATTTCTAATGTATTTTAATGTATATATAGCTTTTCCATTTGTTACTTTAGATACGTTCAGTATCAGAATGAAAATACTTTCAGCCTCAAGGAATTTGCACGATTTTCAAAGTCTTTGATGTGCTCTTAAACCACTACTATTACATTTTCGATTAGATTAGACACATTATAAACATAAGTATTAGTTAGCCAGAAATATGTACACATAAATAAATGAAACAAAATATCCATATATGCATTTCAATTGTATTTGCCAATAAAAACAACTGGCTTTAAATTTAAAGACTTTCTGATTTATTTATATGGCCTGGTGATTATTTTCATGGTAAATTTGTATATTTTGATCAGCTTTGGGTTCGTTTGTCATTTGCAATTAAAGTGTAATTAATTGTAATTAACTAATTAAATAATGATGTGTTGTGCGTACTATTGTAAATATGTCAGTGTAATTAGTTTGCATTTGTTTCACTTTTCCATTTGTTTCCACCTGCAAACTGCCCTCGGGGGCAGTTGTGAGTGCACTCACATGCTAGTGCTCACATGGCGTATACGTGATATTTGAGCTATTTGTATTTGACACTTTTATTGGCATGTTCTGCTACCCGTTTTGCTCTTTGCTGTTTTCGCCGCACTAATTGCCCATTAAATAATTAACATCATCATTTTCTCAGCTTTTGAGCGTTGAAATTTAAAAGAATTTTGCTGCTTTTTTTGATGCCGCAAATTGGTTTTGTTTCGCTCAATTCGCATTTCATAACCGCACTCGGAACTATTCATCTTCTGGCCGCATCTCACTTGCGTGTCGAATGTTGTAATATTGTAATTGTATTCTTGCTGCTTTACCATTGTTGAAATGCCGCAAAATACCTATTATATGCATATTATTTATATGTGTAAATTGTATGCAATTTTTCACGGCATTCCGATAATTATCATTTATTTTGGTTTTAATCACATTTCCACTTGTTGAATACAATTTCGAAACCAATTAGCCGCATATTTACCGTAATAACTGTTGACAGTTTATTGTGACTTTTGATCATCTTTTAAAGTTACATACAAACATTTTCGATCAAAATTTATTTGCAAAAACAAATTAAAGCAAGTTGGGAAGAAGATTTTATCCTCTTTTTGAGTCGAATTACGACGAATTCGCAGATATCCCTCAGCACACGCTCCTAATTTATTTTATATTTAAGTTTTGTTCAATTTTGGAAATAATTTTGTTACCCCTTTTTATCCAAATATTTTATGAGTCATATCTTCGCTATTTATGACTCAATCGTTTTGCAATTTTAAATATTGATGAGCAATAAGGATGTTCAAGTGTACAAATAAATTGAAGAGGATAGCATTAAAAACATGGCAAATATGATAAACACCGACTTGCAGTTGTATGGCAGCTATAAGTTATAGTGGTCCGATCCGGCCAAATCCGACCAATGTGCTGTCCCTTTGAATATTAAAACCCTGTGCAAAGTTTCATGGCGATAGCTCAGAAACTGAGCGACTAGTTTGCATACATACAGAAAGTCAGACAGACAGATATGGCCAGATCAATGTGTTTTGTCATGCGAAGCATACTGAAGGTAGTTTTGTAAAGGTTTGAGACGCCTCCTTCTGTGCATTATACACTTCAGCTTCATTATACTTCATTATACACTTCACTTCAAGTTCAAATACTATTCTCTTCGAAAAGAGTATAAAAATTGTCTTTTTAAAAATGGGAATAAATGGAATAAAATAAACTTGTGCTTAAAAATCGGTTCATTTTGAGAAGGTTCAATTTGAATAAACACATTTATATGGACTTTTTGTCCAATTGGCTTCAAACATTTTTGTTAAAGAAATAAAAAAATTGCATTCCAAACTCGATTATGGAAGATATTGATTGAATTGAATAGTTTGTCAGTTAGTCGATTAAGCTCAAGCTAATATTATAAATTCTGATCAAATTATTATAATTATTAAGAGTAGTAATAAAATCCGGTACATTTCGAACTGAGAACTGTTAAACAAATTTGCCAAAAATATGCAAACGAAGTTTCAATAAGCGATCAACTTTTTGAGCTGCTAAGAGAAAAAAACAAAAAAAAGATGAAGAGAATCTTTATACACATAGTATTATATGCTGTATACATAGGTATTCTAAATGTGTGTCTGTGTGTATTATTATTTAAGCATTCCTTATGGCCAGCTTTATGGCCATTGCTGTTCTGCTGCTGTTGTTGTTGTTTGTTTGTTTGTTAGCCATTTTTCAGCATCGCTTTTTTGTGAAACTCGTTTTGCTGCACAAGATTTCGTTTTTATACTCATACTTTGCTTTATCTGCCGCTCTTTACCTTTATTCCACTTCTTCTTTTCTACACTTTGTTTTCGTTTTTTTTTCGTATTCTTTTTATTTCGCTCATATTTTTGCTGCTTCTTTATTTTATCTACGTAGCATGTGCGCGGGTTATGTAACCGCAAAATGATGTATCGCATTTCCGAGGCTGCTGCCAGCTGGGAGACTTTGGCGACTGAGCGACTGGGTGACTGGAAGAGACTGAGGGGGTGCTAAAGGTGGGGCAGGGGGGCTGGTGGGGCTGGTGGGGCTGATGGAGGCTTGGCCCTGCCCATGACCACCAGCCAGACCGTTTCGGGCCATGAACTTTAGCAGGAGGACAACTGATGGAAAAGAAACTGTGGGAATGCTTTTGGCACTCAGTTCTCGGCAGCTGTTCTCCAACTATTCAGTAATTTTGCCATTTGCCATTGGCCATTTGCCATTATAATAGTTATGTAAACATTCAATTAGCATATATGCATATTGATAAGTTTCTTTATACAACCCAAAATGGAAAGTGACATGCAAATGTTTTTTGGCCTGTTATGCGTTGACTTTCATTTGCCGCAATAAGAAAGCCAAAAACACACACAAAAGACAAAACAAAAGTGTGTGTTTGTTAAATATCTCACGTAATCCACATTAAATGCTTGTCTCTTGATACCCTTTGCCAACATTGAGCATTGTCATTTTGTCACGGGCTGTGAAACCATTTAGTTTATATAACACAACTGCATGTGTCAATGAAATTGAAGCTCTATCTATTGCATATTCTAGCTGACATTTTGGCATAGAAAGTTTGATAACTTTAGTAATTGGTAAGAATTCAAGAATATTTTAAGTTCAGTTCTACTCTTGTCGAAGCAAAATCTATTCACATTTTGTGCTGAAGTGTGTAATGCATAGAAAGAAGCATAGGATGCCCTAAAAGTTAGCTTCAGTATGCTTCGCATGACAAAACACATTGATCTGGTCATAACTGTCTGTCTATCTGTCTGTATGTATGCAAGCTAGTCCCTCAGCTTTTGAGCTATAACAATGAAACTTTGCACAGAAAGTTATTATTGAAAGAGACAGCACATTGGTCGGATCTGGCCGGATCGGACTACTATATCGTATAGTTGCCATAGTCGGTTTTTGCCATATTTCCCATGTTTTTAATGCTATCCTCTTCAATTTACTTGCACATTTGAGCATCCGTATGCCTCATCAATGTTTAAAATTGCAAAACAATTGAGTCATAGCTAGTGCAGATATGCGTTATTAAATATTTCCAATGAACTTGTGTATTCGAGCAAATAAAGCCAAGTGCAAGTTAGTTTTGAACAGACTGCTCTTTAAGTGAGTTTGTCACCGGACAACAAAACGGTTCGGT
This sequence comes from Drosophila flavopinicola, assembly GCA_035042425.1. NCBI lineage: Eukaryota > Metazoa > Arthropoda > Insecta > Diptera > Drosophilidae > Drosophila > Drosophila flavopinicola. The sequence continues at coordinate 60,836 of JAWNLL010000205.1, read as the reverse complement.
GTTATAAATGGTAGAGTGATGCGTTGCGCACGGGTATTCTATATTTTTATACCCTGAACCCATTAAAAATGGGTAAAAAGGGTATAATGAAGTTGTGCAAAAGTATGTAACAGGCATAAGGAAGCATCTCCGACCATATAAAGTATATATATTATTGATCAGTATCAACAGTCGAGTCGATCTAGCCATGTCCGTCTGTCTGTCCGTCTGTCCGTCTGTCCGTCTGTCCGTCTGTCCGTCTGTCCGTCTGACCGTCTGTCCGTCTGTCCGTCTGTCCGTCTGTCCGTCTGTCTGTCTGTATGAACACACAGATATCAGAGACTACAAGAGCTAGAGACTTCATATTTGGAACATAAGTTCTCCTAATCCCGGGACAGATCAAGTTTATTAAATTTTATCGATAACTCGTACCGTTTAAAAGTTATCGATAAATTTTGATTTCAGACTTGCGTTTTTGGGACATAACTTCAAAGTTATAAAAGCTAGAGGCCCCAAATTTGGCATGTATAATCTCGAATAGCATACACATGTAACAAAAATTTCACTTTTTGGATACCACCCCCAAACCCCCCAAAAGTTCAAAAAACGCATTTTTGAAGGTACGACCTTGAAATTTGGTTTGGTCACACATATTATTGACAATTGTTTGCCCCAAAAGTTTTAATAAGATCGGACAATAAACATAGAAGTTATTTAAGATTTAACTTTCCATTGTGTGGGGCTCAGCGAAAAAGCAAGCTAACTGCTTAAACCGCTTGCACCGCTTGCAATGCTTGTACTGCAGCATGTGTGTGTTTAGATTAGTATGAATGATTGTAAGGACTGGGTTCAGGGTATCTCGTAGTCGGGCACTTCCGACTAGAGCACTCTTACTTGTTTTCTATATTTTTTTTAAAATTTAGTTTCCAATTTCGAAAGAAACTTGTGCAGAAAAATATCTGCGAATTAGTCGCGAAGTTGTTGCTAGTCAAATCTATTCACAGACTAGAAAAGTGTATAAAATCTTCCACACGGCTTTATTTTAAAAAATATTTTCCTAAAATGTTGTTAACAACAACTACAATTACATATTTATGTATATACATATGCAGTTGTAGTTGGCTTTCTAAGTTTTACTTTTACAAGCGTATTAAATAGTCGTCAAACATGACTTATCTTTAGGTGAATTTTTTTTTTGTTTTTTGACAGATTTATTTGTTTTTGCTGTGTGCGCATAGATAAGAAAAAGCAAACATAAATTTCTCTCTGTCCCGCTCCCTCTTTCCCTCTCTCTCTCTCTCTGTCTCTCTCTCTCTCTCTGCGTCTGCTAATCGTTTGGTGTATTTAAGCCATATTTGATGTGGTCAAAAGGGGTTGAGAATAAAATGCTATTTTTAGCTTATATATAGTACATCATTTCTAGATTAGTTGTTGCGTTCTAACTTTTAGTTTACTTGTGAAAATATATATGGATATTGTTGCTATGGTTTTTTAGCGTTTTAAACGTTTAATATTAAAATATGGCATTAAATCGTTCAATAAAACTATGTTAATTGGTTTTATCAATAAAGATTGCTTAACATTTTTATTTAAAAAAATTTCAAATCTTAAACATTTTTATTTACATAATATGTATTTATCTTATACTTTTTATTTAGTATTATTATTAACTTAAATTGAGCTTTATTAGGCGCCCCCTGGCGGCCAGCAATTGCATTTGATTACAACTCCAATTTGAATGTGTGTCAAATTGATTGGAGTAAATAAATAATAATCATATTACGCATACGCCAGTTGAGCCGACTGCTCTTATCAGTCGCTTATCATTGAGCAGCGCAACGTAAACAAGAACTTGTTTAATTGTTGGCTCTGCAACATGACAATGATAAAGTGGGGGGTTGGTAGAGCCCAAGCAGGGGGCATCAGCTGATGGACTGTCGCAACTTTAAACAGCAGCAAATAATGGATAAAGGTGAGTGGCAGAGAATGGGGAGCCCTCCAAATGAGAGGGTTGGGGGCTGTGTGTTTACCTTTTAAGCACTTTCAACTTTAAATTGAATTCATTTCGAGTTGTTGTTGCTGCTGCTGCTGCTGCTGCTGCTGATGATGACGACGACCCTGATGATTGTCAGCATTGTTGGCATTTTCAGTTGGCAAAGTGTAGTTTTTGTTTCTTCGGCTTCTTCTTCTTCTTATTTACCCCGCTGGCCGTGCTTATTGTTGTTGTAGCTGCTGCTATTGCTCAGGTGCGCATTGTCTCACGTTTGTTTATTTATTTGCTCGCTTGATTGCCTCACACATGGTTTGCTTTACAGCTCTTTACTTATTACTGTAACGTTCTTCTTCTTCTGCTTCTGCTTCTGCTTCTTCTTTTACTTTACCCACTTCCCACTCCAGCCTCCACTCACTTTACACTTTGCACTCCCGTTTTCTTCCTGTGCCAGTTCCAGTTCCAGTTCCAGTTTCAGGTTTCAATTCCTATTCTTTTCGTTTAATTATTGTTCCATTCCAGATCGTTTTGCAACAACAAACAATATCGTATACTCAATAAATTTTCTTTCAAATTTATCTGGCCATACATCCAATTAAAAGAGCTGCTCATTTATAGCGGTAAAGTCAACAACAACAACAACAACAACAGCAACAAACAGCAACAACAATAGCAACCTCAAAGCCCAGCATCTAAATAATAATGGTCATTAAGCCATTATGTGTGGAATGAGAGAATGAAACAGCTGAGAATTGGGAATTAAATGTCAGCTCAGCAACAAAGATACAATATAAGCAAACAAGTAAGGCTGCCCGACTAGGAGATACCCTGTAGCCAGTCCCAGCATGCATTCATAGTTACATACAAACACACACACACACGCTGCAAGCAGTGCAAGCAGTGCAATCTTCAGTAACTTCTGAGTTGATTGTACAATCTTTGTGCAATTTTTGGGATTACAAATTGGTTGTGTGAGCTAACCAAAATGCAAGGTTATACCATCCAAAATTTGTGAATAGGGCAGTATTCCATGTGTATGTTATTCGAGAGTATACTTGCATACCCAATTTGGCGCCTCAAGCTCTTATTACTTTCAGGCTATGGCCAAAAGTCCCTTGTATGGAATCCAAATTGATCGATAACTCTTGAACGGGATGAGTTATCGATCAAATTAAGCAAACTTGATCTGAACAGTGACTACTTGAACCTATATTCTAAACTTGTTGTCCCTAGCTCTTATCGACTCTAATATTATACAGATGGACAGACAGACAGACAAAGATAGCTAGATCAACTAGGATGTTGATACTGATAAAGAATATATATATATATATATATATATACATGTACTTTATATGGTCGAAGATGCTTGCTTATGCCTGTTACATAACTTTGCACGACTTCATTATACCTTTTTTTACACATTTTTAATGAGCAGCTAAATAACATTTTGTAGCTTCAAATAAAACTGAAAAGTTCAAGTTTTTTACTCCATAGCTTCCCTATTGAGTCAAATAATATGTATGTATAGCTGTTATTAAGTAAATCTAAAAGTAATTATTTAAATAGGAATTGTAACAGCTATTACATTACTTGTTAAGACTGAAGTTCTATTATTTGATGAAATTAATCACAAACAATAGTCGATAGATATTAAAATGACTTTGATTCGAGTTTCTAGAGTTTGGTTTTTGAAAATTGTTTGACTTTATATTTGTTCCTGTTCAATCTCTTTCTCTCTGTCTCTCTCTCTCTCTGTCTCTCTTTACACTTTTATATTCTCTATAATTAAGACATTTACTTGATCGAAAAAGGGCAATAAAATCATAAATTTTAATATTTTATGTATATTTTTTCTGTTCTTCCTCTTTTTATGATGCTCCTTTAAATTTCTGAAATTTCAATACCTTTTTCTTTGTTCACTGACTTTCATTCTTCTTTCATTTCTGGTGCTAATTTCAACTTTTGGTGATTCCCTAATTAGTTTTACCTTTTTCTTCTCATTAATATACAGACCAGAAAAAAGTTGTATCTAATTCGTTACAATTAATAAACTAATTTCCAGCGAAATACACTGAAATTTTACTCTTGGTAGCAATTCACAATAGAAAGAGCTTTTAATATATATATATAGCAAATAGTGGAAACATTTAAGACTTTAAGACAATATTGAAATATTTCATTGTTAGGATTTGCTTAGCAATTTAGGTTTGTTGGTTTCTTGCTGAAAAACAACTTGATCAAACTTATCGAGTAGAAGGTCTTACAATACTAACACTTTTGCCGAACCAAAGAAATTATAAGCTACAAACAATTGCAATGAAATCGTTAAGAATCGATGCAAAGTGCTTTGGTATTGATGCAATATTAAGTGAAATGTTGGCGAATCAATCGCAATGCCAATGAATGCACTCACATCCACATGACTATTCACATTCACATTCAAATTCACACTCACACTCACACTCACATTCACAGCTGCTTATCAGCTGCTAGCTACAGTTGCAGCTTCCAGCAGAAGTTGAGGTCAAGCTATTGCTTCTCAGTTGCCTCCTTTAGTTGCATCCACCCGCAATGCCCCAACAGCCCCAACACCCCCAACCCCAACCCCACCCCTCCTGCTAGCCTCTTTTGTGCTTGTATGTGTGGCATGCAATTCCATGGCCAACTGAAAAAGACTTTGGGTCGCTTTTGAGGCAATGACTTTTACACATCGCAGCACATGGCTGCCCAACCACATATACCCAAGCCCCGTCGCCTCCCCTCTGCCCCCTCTGCACAGCAGCACCCAGCACATCTTACTAGCCATGTGTGTGTACACTGAGAAAAAAGAACATATTTTTATTACATTTTTTTGCCATTTTTTGTGTACCCATTAAAACCATTCCAAATTGATGCATGGTGATGTATAAAAAAGTATGTAACATGCATAAGAAAGCATCAGCGACCATTTAAAGTATATATATTCTTGATCAGTATCAACAGCCGAGTCGATCTAGCTATATTTGTCTTTCTGTCTGTCTGTCCGCCTCTATAATATCAGACACTATAAGAGCTAGAGTTTTCATATTTGGAATATAAGTTCTCGTAGCAACCGTTCAGATCAAGTTTGTTTCATTTTATCGATAGCTCGTTGCGTTCGAAAGTTATCGATTAATTTCGATTTCAGACCAGCGTTTTGGGCTATAACTTAAAAAGTTTAAAATCTAGAAGCACCAAATTTGGCATGTATAATCTCGAATAGCGAACACATGTAAAATATACAAACCCCCTAATCCACCTATGCCACCAAAAGTGTAAGCCACTCCTTTTGTTGCAGGTGTGACCATGCCATTTGGTTTACTCATTTACTTACTGTCAACTTTACGGCCAGCAAAAGCACAGAAGTTACTAAAGATTCCACTTTCCATAGCAGTGTAAACTGCTTGCACTGCTTGCAGCACTAAGAAGTGGCACGCCTAACATAATTATTTGTTGTTTTGCTTTTATGCTTTATGATAGATTAAGGCACATTTTGTAGGATTGTGCTTATCGAACAATCTGTTGTGAACGCGCTATTTCTCTCAGTGTACAAAGCGCTCAATTGTATCCAGCCAGCAGCGAGCGCGTGTAAAATCGTAAGGCGAGCTCACACAAAACACAATTGACTCGAGCAGCGACGTCAAGAAACTTGCCTTACCGGATTTCGAGCTATGCTGCCCCCCCTTCCCCCTCCCCCTCCAGCTAGCTGCCCCCCTTTACCCTTCTACACACCTGCATGGACCATGGGCAATAGACAAGCAGAGTGCTTCTATCTCCCACTCTCTCTCTCTCTCGCTTGCTGTTCTCAACATCTTTGGGTTCTCTCTATTGATTTCGTTTTATACAGCAACAAAAATTCATGGCTTTGGAATGCTAACGTTTATCTCTGTATGCCAGTGTGTGTGTGTGTGTGTGTGTGTGTGTGTCTATGTGTGTAAGCAAACAAGTATAAGTAATAAGTAACTTCTTTTTCTTTTTTTTTGGCTTATAGAAGAAAACTAGAAATTCTTGCGCCCATTTGGCTGGTTGGTGTGACCCAAAAAACAGAGAATCAACAAGGAAAAAAGTGAGGCGGTGGGGGCTGACTGATTGAGTGTATATAAACATGCATATAGTAGAGATGCATACAAAAAAGAAAATGAAAAAAAAACATAAAGATAATACGACGATGTCGATGTGGCTTAAAGATTCCAACAACTTGAGGGAGAAGCGGCGGCGGAAGAAGCGATGAGAAGCAAAACAGTTGAGAGCGAAGGTTAGGTGCAAAGAATTAGAATGAAAGAGCTAACAAACAACAAAACAATGGGTATTTAAAAATTATGTGCTTATATATATTAGTGTAATATATACATACATATTAAATATTTACTTATGTATTGATTAAGCAAATGTGGAAAATGGAAAAAGTGAGAAAAATATTTTGGCTAACTGTATAATTATATTTATTTCATGAAAAATAACTAAAATTGTGAATTGAAATTTAGAAAATATATAATAAAGTTAAAAATATATAAATAGATTTGACAGTTTAATTTAGGTAAATATAAAATGATCTATATTTTAACTGAAATAATGAAAAATTGCTTGTCCAATTTATTATAATTCTATCGTACATAAGATTGAAAATTGAAATTCATTTACTTAGTATTCAAGAAAAAAAAACCCATAAAGCGAAATTAAGATAAATTTAAAAGATGCAAAGTATATACAGGTACGCTTTGATGATGATTATTATTATTATTAACTATTCGTAATACTAGCAAACTTTGAGATTCATATATGTCTTGGCATAAAACTATATACAATATAACTAAAAAGTTTATTTAAATGAGTTACTACTAAAGTTTTAATCGTTTAAATTTTTACAATTACAATCGACTTTGTCTGGTATTCAATTCAAAAATTCTCTCTTCCTATTAAAAAAAAAATCTATTTTACATTTTGTAGCTTTTGCTACCAATAATTTAAAATAAATTTCCACAAGCAAGACTAAGTAGACTTATTTTGTTTATTAGTTTTGCTTTCGAATTCAACGCTCTTAAGAAACATTTTTGAAAAACTCAAATATAATAAAGCTGCAAAAATTCAGTGTATAAACTAAAATGCAAAATTAAGAATTAAACGGCAGATTGGACAAATTGAAAATAAATAAATATCTTTAGCAGTTACTCGATCTAACAATTTTTAGCTTATCTTTCATCTTATATATATTTACAATTTAATGCAGTAATTCGAAAATATATTTGCAACTAAAATTTGTTGCCAAAAAAAGTTCGCTTGTAAAACTGCTAAAAAAAAAACACATTTAAATGAATTTAACAAAATATTGTCTTTACTAAAAATACTATGCAACATTTAAAAAACTTTTTTCTGAATGCCACAAACAACTAAAAATAATTCAAAATAATTTATATATATATACAAAAATATTCCATGGTAAAGTTATTTATAAAAAAAAAAAACAAATGTTTTTCTGCAGTTTTGCAAGTTGCTGAACTAAGCGGACAATAAGCGTTTGCCAATATACACATATACATATATATATAGCTGCAAGGACTATGGAGAAGGTACTTTGTCCTGTTGACTTCAATGTGCCATAAATAAGTTGCAGTCTGTTTTTAAGCAGAAACCGTTAATGGGATTCCTAGAAAAATGCCAGTCAGCTGTCGAAAGGTGGCACAACAACTCCTTTGTGTGTGTGTGTGTGTGTGTGTGGGGGGGGGGGGTATGTGCTCCAAGGTTTCGCATTCGCACAGCGCAGCTGATGATAAGCAATCAGAGCTGCAGCTACCTACTATTTTCCAGATAATTCTAATATTGAACATCTCAATTACATAGTTGCCAGCGATTGCTGGAATTCAGATATAGCAATTACAGTTGTTAAAAGTGTTTTCTGCATTTTCAATGGCGTTCAAAGAAAATGCCATTTATTGCCATGTCTTTAAGACAAACGAGTATATATAGTATATATGAACGCTATTACATTTCTATATGTGCATTAGTTTGGCTTTTCATTAAATATAGTACAAGTGCCAAATTGCAGCTTTCTCAAGTCATATCTTCATAAAAAAAAAACAAAGATATAAATTTTCGCGATTTTTGGGGGCGGGAGGGGGCGGGGCCCCAAAATTTTTTGCCGATATTTAGGGGGGCTGACAATAAGTATATCCTCCAATTTTGGTGACTCTAGCTCTAAAACTGTGGAAGATATAAATTTTCGCGATTTTTGGGGGCGGGAGGGGGCGTGGCCCCAAAATTTTTTGCCGATATTTAGGGGGGCTGACAATAAGTCTATCCTCCAATTTTGGTGGCCCTAGCTCTTAAACTGTGCGAGATATAGGCTTCCGTGTTTCGTGGGGGCGGGGTGGCTGGGGGGCGTTCTAGTGGGCGTGGCCGGAAAATCCAGGACGCAATCTTTTGGGCTGGTCAGCCCTAGTCTAAATTCCAAATTTGGGGACTCTAGCTTCAAAATTGCGGGAAATATACACGTGTTATCGAATTGTGCATTGATGTATATCGATTTTCGCGATTACGGGGGCGGGAGTGGGCGTGGTCGAAATTTTGTTTCTGTAATCTGTAGAGCATTAATAACACAACCAAATTTATGTTTTTTGACGACAGTTTCTCTTGTTATTACACATAAAAAGTACAAAATAATTAAAATTGTATTTTACATTTACTCAAAAAACGAATAATTTAAGGTATGTAAACAAAAGTTACTCAATTAAATTTTTAGCGGAAAAGAAACTGACTTTAATTATATGTTCTTGAACTTTTATGGCAATCTTTTCTTTAAACACTTAAAAGTGTTCACATAAAAAAAGAAGTAATTTGGGTTATTGATAAATCAAACAAGAAACTGAACTTAAAGTCATATTTTTTGCACAAAATTATGATATTTTATACATATAACAGGAGATACACTATAATTAGTTTATTTATGAGTAGCTTTATTGACTAAATTGTTTTTTATTTCCCAATTTTTGTTTTTTGTCGAATGAACTACGTGTGATAGTTTTCAAAACTCTTTTGGAGCATATTCATATATTCAAGAACTATTCCAAATAAAAAACCTTGGGTAAATTGACTTTTGGCTATCATTTCTGAACAACGTTAAAATTTTGTCTGGCATTTCTCATATCCCAATGTTTCAAATTCCAAAACGTTCACTTCTTACACTGAACAAAAACGTTTTCACATTTCACCCAATTGCATTGCAATGCAGTATTCACAATCTTTGTTATTTAATTAGAAAAGAATGTTAACGGCCTGCAATCGTCTATCGGACGTCCCCGTTTCTGCTCTCTTTATCAGCGAATGAAAAACGCCCCAAAATGAAAAAAATAATAAAAACAAGTAAGAGTGCTCTAGTCGGGACTGCCCGACTAGGAGATACCCTGAACCCAGTTCTGACATCCATTCATACTTGCCTAATAGTGTGCATACATACAAACACACCACACATTACTGCAAGCTGTGAAAACGGTTTAAGCAGTTATCTTGCTTTTTCACTGAGCCCCACACAATAGAAAGTAAAATCTTAAATAACTTCTGTGTTTAGTGTCCGATCTTTTGTATTTGTAAGACATAACATTGGCTATAAAATGTGTGACCAAACCAAATTGCAAGGTCATACCTTCAAAAATGAGTCTTTTGAATTTTTGGGGGGATTGGGGGGTGGTATCCAAAAAGTGAAAAATGTGTTACATGTGTATGCTATTCGAGATTATACATGCCAAATTAGGGACCTCTAGCTCTTATAACTTGTAAGTTATAGCCAAAAAACGCTGGTCTGAAATCGAAATTTATCGATAACTTTTGAACGGGACGAGTTATCGATAAATTTTAATAAACTTGATCTGTCCCGGGATTACGAGAACTTATGTTCCAAATATGAAGTCTCTAGCTCTTGTAGTCTCTGATATCCGCGTGTTCATACAGACAGACGGACGGACGGACGGACGGACGGACGGACATGGCTAAATCGACTCGACTGTTGATACTGATCAAGAATATATATACTTTATATGGTCGGAGATGCTTCCTTATGCCAGTTACATACTTTTGCACAAAACCATAATACCCTTTTTACCCATTTTTAATGGGTTCAGGGTTATAACAAGTAAGAGTGCTCTAGTCGGGACTGCCCGACTAGGAGATACCCTGAACCCAGTTCTGACATCCATCCATACTTGCCTAATAGTGTGCATACATACAAACACACCACACATAACTGCAAGCTGTGAAAACGGTTTAAGCAGTTATCTTGCTTTTTCACTGAGCCCCACACAATGGAAAGTAAAATCTTAAATAACTTCTGTGTTTATTGTCCGATCTTTTAAAATTTGTAGGACATAACATTGGCTATAAAATGTGTGACCAAACCAAATTGCAAGGTCATACCTTCAAAAATGAGTTTTTTGAATGCAGCCTAAAAATTCCAGTAAATGCAGTTGGAGAGGCACTGTGGCCAGCTCATGTATTTCAACTCTTTTTTTATGATTTGTTTCATGTTGTTGTTGTTAGTTGATTTTCTCACTGCACAGACAAATAAAAAACTCGTTTCGATTTCAGGTTAGTTTTTGGAGTTGCCGTTACACACAAAACAGTTTGAGCAGCGCAATGGCGTGCTAAAGAGTAAGCGGCTTTTCTAACTACATAAGCATTTTGTATTTTGCACTGAGAATTACTATTGCTATTACTAAGTGCCTGTCTTTTTAAGCAGCAGCTTCTCTTCGTTTCTGCTTTCGGCAGCAACAATTTCCAGTTGGTTGACTCTGTTTGGCAGCAACACTCAACTCCCACTTCCCACTTCCCACTTCCCACTTCGCACTTCGCACTTTTCGCTGCCCACTTCCCATTCCATTCCAGCTTTATTGCTGTCTGTCTGCTGCTGTTGTTGTTTTTCTATGTGAAATGTGAATGGCAGCGATCGGCGAAGCAGAGGTGTCAAATCGACAAGAATTTTTACGCAAATTGCGCTCTCCTTTTTTTAGTTAGTTGTTGCTGTTGTTTCTCTGTGTGTGTCCCGAGAGAGCAATCTGCGCTGAGCGCAAAGAGGAGAGAGCGAGAGAACTGAGATTTTGCTAGTGGGCCGCGATCATTTTTCCTAGCTTTGCTTCCGCTGCTGTTTGTATGTATGCATGTACATACACACACACATATGTACATGCACATATTGCAATCGAGATGTATGCAAGACACACAAGTTGGTATTAACCGGCTTTGTCCGGTCCAACTGTTTTACGCTAAGCTTTATCTTTCACTTGTTTTCCATACGGCAAAACACGCATTGAACAAAACTTGGACGACAAACGAATGTTACAATATATACATATATTTATATACATATATTTTGTTGCATGCAACTGTTTTCCTCAGATTTTCCGCAAATCGATAAAACACGTATGTATGTATACTCTGTTTAGTTATGTAACTAAGCTCGCCCAACCGACATTCAAATCCGATTAACACCGCCCCTTTTCCAAAACGCCTTCTCTGTGCTAACGTTCCAAAAGGTAGCTGGTAAAATTGTTAATTATAACTGTGGACCACATATGTATATGTACATCCATTAAATGTAAATAAAATGAAATATCTATGGTGTATCCGACTAGCAAATACCTCAATATTGAAACTCATTTTCTGTCTGAATTATGAATTCATATTATATACTATTAAAATACCGATCAATAATATATGTATATATGTTAAATAATTTCACATTATTAAATAGTAGGCAAGAACATATTATGCCCTTTAACCTTTTTGCCTGAGTACGGGGTATCGAATGTAAAATCGACAGCTGTGTTAATGACTTATAAGCGATATGTAAAGTCTGAATCAACAGACGCACACACTGTTGTTGTTGTTGTTTTTGAGTTTTTCAACCGAAACTGCAGTGGAAAAATGTCAACATTGCGCCGGCAAAAGAAATAAAGCAGAAATTCCAAATGTTGTTATTGCTGTCCTACAAATGTATCTCAGCCGCTGCGTGTATTGCATAAATGTTGCCGCCCGCCCTTCGCCCCAAAGCAAAAGCAGCAACAATAACAAAATGCACTCATACTACAGAAAACGCAACGCTGACGACGCCATCGCTGTCTCCCTCTCTCTCTCTCTGTCTCTGTAGCTGCTGATTCATGGCTCGTGCATACAAAGCTCAGCTGGCAGCTGTGAGCGACAGGCAGACAGGCAGACAGATGGAGTGGAGCGAGCGAGAGACAAGTTTAGACAGTTTGACAAGCATTGGTGCACACTTACTTTGGACGCGTCGCTGTTTCTGCTGCTGCTGCTGCTTCTGCTGTCAGCGTCGACTGCTGCACATGTATGTATGTGTGTGTGTGTGTGTGTATGTTTGTGTGTGTATAAACAAATCAAATTACGTACACGAACAAGAACAAAATATATATGTATGTATGTACGTATGTATGTAGAGGCACAAGCACACAAAAAAACCAAAAAAATGCTCGTCGAAACGAAACGGAATGGCAATGAAACGCTGGCGCAGTCGCAGTCGCCCTAAAACGCCAACGCGTGCGCGCACTCCACGTACAATATGGGAACGTGGCAAAGGGGCACTCAACGAAACGAAACGAAACACGAAACGACACAACACGACGCGACGCGACACGAAACGACGCGATGCGATGCGAAGAGAGCGGAATGCAACGCACAGGGAATGAGCGGCACGCTGTGAACGCTACGACAAACGGCGACAGTTGCCGCACAACTGATGCGATTAGTTGGCGCTGCGACGCAGCTAGCCCCACAAACAGAGAACACGGCGAGAGAGAGAGAGCGAGCGCCAGAGCGTAAGCGTCAAGCGCTTGGAGCTGACCACAAAAGCAAGTGCAAAAACAAAAGCCTCCAAAAAGCTGCGCGCGATGCTCAAAACAGCGCCGAAAGAGAGTGTGAACGCCAACACACTAACAAAGAGAGTAACAGCGAGCGAGAGAGCGAGAGAGTGAGTCCAGTTGGACAGTCACTGCAGCTAGTTAATGAATGCAAACGGTTAACAAAACAGCTGGAAGCGCGGCATGTTATTGAAATGTTATGAACGTTAGATATTTAACATAGCCTTAGTCTGCTCTGTTAAGGCATTTATCAAGTTTTCGTTTTGTGCTCATTATTCGGGGGATTTCATTAATATCATTTAGAATTAATGCGTAAAAGAACGCACATTAATTGGTTTCTAATGGATACTGAGAAATATTATTTTTAGTGTCTTTTCATGTTCTTGAGTTCTCAAACTGAGAAAATGTTATTGCCACTTGTCACGACTGAGATACCCTCTTTATACACTATATACAACTAATAATACTATTATAATGTATTTTTGTATTTAAAATATTGTAATGTATTTTAAAAAAAACTTAATTTTTGCATTTCAGAACCAATGCAACAAATTCAATGTACTTGAGTCTTCCAAGTTCTATTCCAATTTGTAAATATTCTTATAGATTTATTATTATTTACAATTGATCAAATATTAATGCAAATATGAAAGTTTCCAAAATGTAGTTTCGTAAGGATTATAATCATATTTATCGATATTTAATTGTCGCTTAATAATTATCTCAAGCACTTTCAAGTTGCAACTTCTATACAACTTTATTGTAACTCTCTTTTGTATTTATTGTGATGAACATTTTGAGGTTATGTAGATGATGTGAAGCAGATGTTAGCTGGCCAGTGTTGTGAAACACAGTGTTGCAGACTTCAACTTACCCAATCTGGAATCATTTTTCTTGCGTACACGTAAGCAAATTGTGCAGGATTTAATGCACTGAAATATATAAAAAGAAAAATGAATATTTTTTAAAAAATATATATATATTTTTCATATTATAATTGCTATTAGTATTATTATGATTATTATTATGTTTGTCACTTACATCGTGTATATGGCGAATGGCCTCTGTGCGTGAAATATTGTCCAGGCTGAGTCCATTGACCTCGAGTATCTCATCGCCCACTTCCAGATTATCGCGATCGGACGGTGAGCCATATAGTTTAATTTTACCCTCAGCATTCTCAACGAGTATGATAACATAGCCAGATAGTTCGACAACTTGTTGCTGCAAACAGACAGAGATAGAGATAGATATTTAGAGAGAGTCAGCACGAGTTAGAGAATTAGATATGATTGTATTAAGGTGCCTAGAAAAATGTTTTGCCGCAAAAAAAGTCATTTGCATAAATGCTACAAAATGTTTAATGAGCACACACAGGTGGGGTGGGGGCTCTTTAGTTGGGGGTGGCTGCATGTTGGGGGGTCCTCTGTCCAAAAACAAATTAATTATACACAAATACGAGCAACTTCTTCGACTAAGTTACCCGAGCTCAAGCAGCAGGGGTCGAGATGTTCAGCTCCTGTTTCTAATGTAGGCGTTCAATTGTGTTGGCATATGTGTGTGTGTGGGTGTGTGTGTGTGTGTGTGTGCGTGGGAAGCTTAGCCCATTATTGCTTGGGCTGCCTCGTTATGTTAATTACAACAAATGATGCTCGTGTGGCAAATGCGAGAGACCAGCTACGCCCCACCAAGCCCCACCGAGCCCCAAACCCACATTCAGACCACCCCCTGACCTTACTCAAGCACATATTCCATGTGTGCTTGTGTGTGTGTGGGATAATAGCTGTGAGTCTCAGTTGCAACTTTGAGTTTGAGTTACGCTCTGGAATACAATTTAGTTAGCGCTAAGGGGCCTCTTTATTTTTGGTTTTTTCTTTTTTTCTTTTTGGATGGGCTGCGGGGGTTAAGTGGGGTTTGCGGGTGCATTAACGCCATTTATGGGTCAAGAGTTGCAGTTTGACAAGCACTGGCACTGGCAAACAGCTAACAGCTAACACATATGGTATTTGTAAATTAAAGCACAAAACTCAACAATTTGCATTTTAGGGAATTTTTATTTATTTGTATACGCTTTTCAAAGAAAATGGTAAATAGTATATTATCTTTGTGCTGAAGTGTGAAAAGCATTGAAGGAGCGTCGGAGACCCCCGCTTAGAATGACAAATCACATTGAAATAGCCATGTCCGTCTGTCTGTCTGTATGTATGCATATTAGTTCCTCAGTTTTGGAACTATCGTGATAAAACTTTGCACAGCGACTTCATATTCAAAGGGACAGCACATTCGTCGGAACCGGCCGGATCGGACTACAATATCTTATAGCTGTCATACAACTGGATGTTGGTTTTGTCCATATTTCCGATATTTTCAAAGCTAGCGCCTTTCATTTCCTTAAACACTTTAACAACCTTATTACTCATTAATGTTTGAAATTTCAAATCATTTGAGTTACAAATAGCAAAGATATACGTCATTGAATATTCTGAAAGAACATCATATGATACAAATTCTAAGAAAAAGAATAAAGTAGAGTATAAAATCTTCGATAAGCCGAATATAATCCATCCCCACTCGCTTTTTTTATTAATTGTTGATAGGAATGAGACCACATTTGATTTTTTACAAATCATTTAGTTTCATCTCAAAACCTTCACGCTAGCAGATTGATGGCCTTTTTTTGTTTTTAATTTTAATTATTTTATTTTTTTTTTACTAATTTTAGTTGACTATAACTAAACAATAACAAATACAAACTAAATACAACACTTTATTTTTAAATATAATTTTGTACATTTGTAGCTTATCTGTTGTTGATTGTACCATTTAACAACTACAAATTTTTCTAATTTGCAAACAGTAACAGAAATTAAGAGAGTTTTTTTTACTATCAATAATATTTATTGTTTCATTTGTTAAATTTTTTGCAATTGCAACTTTAATTTAGCTACTAACTATTAAGTTTTAATCATATTCTTTTGTATTTTAGTTGTAACAAACATTTAAATACATATATGTTAAATATATATTTGTTATATGTTTAAGTATTATTTTTAATTTTTTCTATGCCCTTCTCGAACTTTACTAACTCGAACCTCCAACTGATTTTAGTTATAAAAGCAAGAATGTATTTATTTTTTTTATACATTTTTATTTACTAGGGGTATAATGAAGTTGTCAAAAGGTATACCCGACAACATAAAGTACAGTGCACGCTCGATAACGTGAACAACCTATTCTTACATTGACTATTCCAAAATGTGAACAATGTGAGAAAGCTGTTTAACATGAACAAAATAAGTTTCAATGTTGTTCATTGAGCTCCAATAATTCTGAACATGTGGATTCTCCTAATAGTGAGCTGGGCTGTTTTCACATTTCACTCTCAGTTTTGGCGTTTTCTTTTACACTATTGACTTAGAAATGACTTTACATTTTGTGGTTGCCAAAATGCATTTGCAACAAAGCGTCGATCCAAATGATATGAATGTACTGAGAAGCCTAAGCGAGACAGCTAGCTAGTATGTCAATCAAAGCAAGCATAAAACGTGAATTTAAGTGTGTTAATATGTATTCACTTTATACTTTTCTGGCAAACGAAAACGTGAACACTTTTGCTTAAAGTGAACTGGCTGGTAAATTGAATGCTGCAACTGCTTGCACTGCTTGCAGTATGTGTGCTTGCATGGCTGCACACTGATACACTGGACTCAGGGTATCTTCAAGTCGCGCACTCCCGACTACTTGTTTGTACTAAGTTAGTTAAATATACCGATTTGTTGCCTACAGTTTGGGGCAACAGAGAAAGAGGAAGCAAGGCGTATGAGTCAAATGGCAAATGATCTGGCCCAGGTCAAAGGGTGCGGTTGGGTCATGTCGTGCTGGGGGTTAGTGCGGCTATTATGACACTGGCAAAGCGAATTCTGTGGCAATTGCGGCCGAAAAAAAAAACACAATGGCACAAAAGAATTGGGCGGCGATGGGGCGTGGCGAAAGTGCAATTGTTGCAAGCCTGGGCACGCGCCACAAAACGGAATGCGACAGGAGCAGCAGCAGCAGCAGCAGCAGCCAACAAACAAACAAACAAACAAACAAAACACTCGACAAACGCAAAAACGCAAGCGAAACTGAACTCGAGTCGAGTCGAGTTGAGTCGAGTTGAGTTGAGTTGGCAAACAGCCAACGCAGAAGGGCAAAAGGAGACGCAGCACAATGCAAAAGCTGCACTTGCAGTTGGCTCAGGTGCAACAACAACAACAACCAACAACAACAACGCTGATGACAACTTGACATTTGATAGTCGCCGCGAAAAACTTTTCGTTTTTGTTGCCGGGCGCCTCTAATATGATTAGAAGGCGTGCAAAAAACCGCAAACAACCAACAAACAACAACATCAACAACAACAACGGCAAAGGTCGGCCAATAGCTGCGCTTGCTGGTCGCCAGGGGGCGCTAAAGTCAAAGACAAACTGAACTAAAAGCAAGTAAGAGTGCTCTAGTCGGGAGTGCCCGACTAGGAGATATCCTGCACCCAGTCCTTACAATCATTCAGACTAATCTACACACACACATGCTGCAGTACAAGCAGTGCAAGCAGTGCAAGCGGCTTAAGCAGTAAGCTAGCTTCTTTACTGAGCTCCACACAATGGAAAGCTAAATCATAAATAACTTCTGTGTTTATTGTTCGATCTTATTGAAATTTTTGGCGCATACAATTGTCAATAATATGTGTGACCAGAACAAATTGCAAACGTACGTTTTTTTAACTTTTGGGGAGATTGGGGGGTGGTATCCAAAAAGTGATATATTTTTTACATGTGTTCGCTATTCGAGATTATACATGCCAAATTTGGGGCCTCTAGCTCTTATAACTTTCTAGTTATGGCCTAAAAACGCTGGTCTGAAGTCGATATTTATCGATAGCTTTTGAACGGGACGTTTTATCGAACAAATGAAATAAACTTGATCTGTTCCGGGACTACATGAACTTATTTACCAAATATGAAGTCTCTAGCTC
Organism: Drosophila flavopinicola; assembly: GCA_035042425.1. Classification (NCBI taxonomy): domain Eukaryota; kingdom Metazoa; phylum Arthropoda; class Insecta; order Diptera; family Drosophilidae; genus Drosophila; species Drosophila flavopinicola. Next base: position 42,976 of record JAWNLL010000205.1, on the reverse strand, counting down.
TTATTTATAATGGGTTCAACGTATCACAAGTGGGAGTGTGCTCGTCGGCTATGCACGACTAAAAGATACCCTTGCAACTTTAGAGCGCTGCAAGCAGTGCACTGCTTAGCTAATGCAATTGCTGTACTTCTTCTTTTTCACTATTGAACATTCAATCTGCACTAGCAAAAAAGTCATATTTTTTTATCAAAAAAAATTTGTTCTTGAAAAAAATAAATGAAAATTAGTTGATAAAAATCTGTAAAAATGTGGTAAAATTATAAATGGGCTTTGAGGCATGTGTTTTTTGTTCTTTTATGGCATTTCTTTTTTTTACATACATACATTTGTTGTTGAGAAACAATATAAAATTGTATATATATATAATTGTGAATATCGTAAGATAATAACTGCGAAAACTAGCTAAGATATAGTGGTGCGATTCGGCTAATTTTGACAAATGTGTTGTCCCTTTGCATAATGAATCTCTGTGCAAAGTTTAATAACAATAGCTCAAAAGCTGAGATACTAGCTTGCATACATACGGACAGACAGATTGACGCAATTGGCCAGCTCAATTTGTTTTTGTCATCCTTAGTAGTTCATTTCATTCCATACGATTTGATACCAAAAGATTATAAAAATCTATACATAGCAGTTGTATGTAAGTAAAGTCTTGCAAACGATAGTTGCTATGGCAGCTAATCTGATGAATATAGTTGCAATTGTATGCAAAACATGTAATCAGCATTTAAGCTGTGATACTTACGTGAAATACCCACGGCAAGGGTATTTTTAGCAACAGCAGCAGCAGCAGCAATAAAAAAGCAGCGGCATAATTATTGGCGTTTCATCGCCGGATGCGGGCACTCAGCACACACACACACACACACATGCTGAGAAGGCCACCTACATATATGTATATATATATATATATGTGTATATATGTATATATATATATCTGTGCACATACAGTTGTCATGTGGAGCACAAGCGGCGACATCGACTCAAAACTGGAGCAGTCTCCAGTCACAATCAACAGCAATCTGCCAGACCCAGCCCCCCGCCCCCTCACTCAGCCGCCCTCGGACAGACGACCCCGCCCCCCTCTGTCACAGTCGAATGAAAAATGACAGCAATTACGCTTAAATTATGCGTTTGTTTTCATATGAGCGTCCTTGTCAGTGCTGTTGTTGCTCTTCCTTTTTGTTGCTACTCTATTGTTGTTGTTGTTGTTGTGTGTACTACTTGAAGCGCATTTCACACATTGGCACATAGACAGTGAGACATCGAGGCACTTGCACACACACACACACACACACACACACACATGTACATATAACACACGCTTTATAAAATGCTCAAACCTCAAATATTAATGGATATGCTCGAGTTGCTTGTTGTCAGCAGTGAAAAAGCGCACAAAAGTACATATGTATATGTAACGGAACGTTAGCTTGAAAAGTTGAATTGAAAATAAGGCAAGTGAAACAATATTCTATACTACTCACTTACACTTATAGAATAGTTTGTGACTAATTCAAAGCTATCCCAGTACATCTGTTTCTTGCTCTTCGCTAAAAGCCAATTGAGGGCGATGGCTTTCAGAACATGGCAAATACGACCAAAACCGACTTCCCGTTGCATGGCAGCTATAAGTTATAGTGGTCCGATCTGGCCAGTTCTGACATATGTGCTGTCCCTTTGAATAATAAGTCTCTCTGCCAAGTTGCATAGCGCTAGCTCCAAAACTGAGCAACTAGTTTGCATACATACAGGCAAACAGACAGACATTGATTGCTTTTGGAGGTCTCCGCAGCTTCTTTCTATGCATTTCAACAGGCTTCAGCTTTTTAAATTGACAGATTGCTCAAAAGTCAATAAATAACATTAGCTTCATGATACTAGATTGTTATTATTATTATTTAATACGCACAACTTATAAGTCTCTACAGAAAGTCTGTATTTTAGCACTAAAGTGAGAAATAGATAGTAGAAAATACATTAGCATTTTGCAAACAAAAAATAAGAATTTTATTTTGCTTGCCATCAGCAATTATCACCCAAATAACTTACATTTTTCTAAAACATTTCTTATATTTTATGTTATATTTTATAATTTTATTTTTTCAGAAATTTTTATACTCTTTTCGAAGAAAATAGTATATTAAGTTTGTCCTGAAGTTTGTAACGCATAGAAGGAAGCGTCGGAGACCCCCAAAAGTTACTGCCAGTATGCTTAGAATGACAATACAAATTGATCTAGCCATGTCCGTCTGTCTGTCTGTCTGTCTGTCTGTCTGTATGTATGCAAACTAGTCCCTCAGTTTTTGAGCTATCGCGATAAAACTTTGCACAGACACTTATTATTCCAGGGGACAGCACATTGGTCGGAGCCGGCCGGATCGGACCACTATATCTTATAGCTGCAATACAACTCGAAGTCGGTTTTGGCCATATATCCCATGTTTTTAAAGCTATCGCGATGAAACTTTGCACTGATACTTATTATTCAAAGAGACATAACATTGGTTGGAGCCGGCCGGATCGGATCACTATATCTTATAGCTGCTATACAACTGGCAATGAATTAAATATTCTTAGAACAAACAAAAAAAAATGTTACGCGACAAAACGATTTTGTACAGCTTATGAAATTTCAGTGGTGCAGTTGGCAGAGTGAAAATTGCCATTAGGTTCGAAAAGAGTATAAAATCTTCGGCACGCCGAAGATAATCCTTCCCCACTTGTTAATATTAATTATGTGGCTGTGTTCAATGTTTAAAGTTGACATTAAAAAAAAAATAAATAAATAAATAAATACTCAGTATGAATGAAAGTCAGGTTTATTTTGCATTTTGCACGCATTTCATATCCTTACAAAGAAGAATAAAATACTAGTGATATTTTGCCAACTTATCATATACGTTCACACACACACACACATACATACATACATACATAAATATATGTCTAAGCATTGAAAATATTTTTGTGTGCCCCAACAAGTATGCAACACTTTGGAGCTGAGGGGCTGCGAAATGTTTGCGCTGACTTCGAAAAACAAGCGACACAGGACGACAAGGACGAGCACGAAACAGCAACAGCAGCAACAGCAACAGCAACAACAACAACAATGAGAATGAGAATGAGGATGACAGAAAGCACTTGACTTGTCATATTTGACATATAAATGGCGAAACAAATCTCGGCATATGCTTTTAAAGCGCTCTATGCATGCTGCTGTTGTTGTTGGCAGCATATAATATTCGTCTACACTGAGCGAAACTGCACATATGTACATATATAGCCTGCTCTGGCTCTATTGTCCTATGATCGCTTTGTGTACTACATAAAATGTAAAATTTAACAGAGAATTTAACATATGCATTTCGGTTGAAGCTGTTTAGGGCAACACTGTTTGTAAATGAGGCACAAGCAAACACACACACACACAGCTAATCAGACAAGCGTCTGGGCGAAAAGAGAGCAGACAGCTCGCGGGCATGTGACAGAGGGAGCGCGCGAGAGAGAGAGAGAGAGCGCGCGCTAAGCCGGCTGCGTGTAGACTTTGCAGTGTAGACTTTAACGCATGCTTATATGCCTGCCAAAAATAAAATGAAACGAAATGTGCCCAAATGATGCAGCTGCTTGTAAAGTGTATTTGTTGTTGCTGCTGCTGTCTGTATTTCTTTTTTTGTAGACTTCGCTGCGATGCGGGCAGACGACAGTCAGCCAGCCAGCCAGCCAGTCAGTCGCGCCGTGGCCGCTGTCGATGGCACATGCGCAATGTGCGTGTGTGTGTGTGTGTGTGGGCGTGTGTGGAACATATGCGTCGCTGCCAGCGTCGACGTCAGCGCTGCCCTCGTGACGCGTCCTCATGCGGCGGTGTTTTGTGAATTAAAAGCACACACACACACACACACACACACACGCACACGCACACTTACGCAAACGCACACAGTTTACTTAATAGCAAATGTTCCGTTACTTGCCATTTTTTTTGTGCGTGTGTGTGTGTGTGTGTGTGTACGTTGTGCTGCTGCTTTTCGGCGCGTGCTGTAAAGTACAACAACAACAACAACAACAACAGCAAAGGCATCGACAGCAGCAGCAAAACTTTTCGTATTTCATGGCAATAGTTACAAACTTTGGACAACTTCGCGTAGGACTTTGAAGGGGAGTGTGGCGGGGATATTGCGGAAGGTGCGAGGCGCCTCAAACGTAATTTACACTTTGACATATACACACACACACACACACACACACACACACACCGCACTTGCACCGCAAATTATTTACACAACAAGCAAACGTAGAAAAGCAATAAAAATATTTCGTCAAGAAATTGCAATCAATTTGAAAACGAAATAAATTACGCTCAAAGTTATCTTTTGTTAACTTTTGATTATGATCGAGTATCAAATTGTCAGGCGAAAATTGCATTATAATATTGATTTATTTATATTCATATACAACAATATTCACAATATAATTTCTAAAGTGGTTGAAATAAGCTGTGACATTGATTTTGGTTGATTTTTACTTTTTAATTAATATAAAATGTTTTAAAAATATTTGAAAAATAAATTAAGTCATATTTTATAAGTTAAAGCATCGGACTAACAAATTGCGCTTAAATTATTTTGATATCTCTTTTAGTTTAGATTTTATACAGGTGCTGGTTGAAATAAGCTGTGAGTCACTGTATATATGAATTATCATAAATATTGTAAAATAGCATTATTTGTATTATTGGCCTTAGTACTATTAAATTAAATTGATTACGTATACGCATTGCAATTTACTCTCAAACTGTATGCAAAATATAGTACTGCAATAAAAATATGTGTAAAAAATCTTAAAAGCAATGTAATAACGCTCAAAGTTAACCATTTATTATGATCAAGTATCGAATCGTTAACCATTTTAATGTTTAAAAAAAACTTAAATTCCTTTCAGTTATTATTTTATTTTTTGTCAAATGTAAAATACGTTATGGCTAAACCTATAAATTTTTACATTTTTATTTGCTGCTATTTATTATGAATATTAAAAATATTACGTATACGTACAGTGTATTTTTTAATATTTGCAAACATTTTTTTAATGCGCTCTGAGCTCTAAAACGCTCATAGAACATTATACTGAACAGGCTTGATAACATGAGTCCAGTATACAAAGAATACTTCTATTTTGTTGCAAAAAATAAATAAATTAATAAATGTGTTTTTTAACAGAACAAAATGCTTTTAAAATAAATGTTTAAAAGTAGTTTTAATCGAATCTGATCTGCATTTGATATACATATGTGAAAATGTTTCTAGCTCTTAATTTGAAAAAATAAACTTATTTGTGCCTTTTTAAGCTGCGTTTCCCATTTTTGCGTTTTATTTGTGTAAAGAAATCGAATTTTGAGCAAAATCTTGCACAGTAAAAAACAAGTAAGAGTGCTCTAGTCGGGAGTGCCCGACTACGAGATACCCTGAACCCAGTCCTTACAATCATTCGTACTACTCTAAACTCACACATGCTGCAGTACAAGCAGTGCAAGCAGTGAAAGCGGCTTAAGCAGTTAGCTTGCTCTTTCGCTGAGCCCCACACAATGGAAAGTTAAATCTTAAATAACTTCTGTGTTTATTGTCCGATCTTATTGAAATTGGGGCAAACAATTGTCGATAATATGTGTTACCAAACCAAATTGCAAGGTCGTACCTTCAAAAATGGGTTTTTTTAACTTTGGGGGGTTTGGGGGGTGGTATCCAAAAAGTGAAATATTTGTTACATGTGTATGCTATTCGAGATTATACATGTCAAATTAGGGGCCTCTAGCTCTTATAACTTGTAAGTTATATCCAAAAAACGCTGGTCTGAAATCGAAATTTATCGATAACTTTTGAACGGGACGAGCTATCGATAAATTTTAATAAACTTGATCTGTCCCGGGATTAGGAGAACTTATGTTCCAAATATGAAGTCTCTAGCTCTTGTAGTCTCTGATATCTGTGTGTTCATACAGACAGACAGACGGACAGACGGACAGACAGACGGACATGGCCAGATCGACTCGGCTATTGATACTGATCAATAATATATATACTTTATATGGTCGGAGATGCTTCCTTATGCCTGTTACATACATTTGCACAAAACCATTATACCCTTTTTACCCATTTTTAATGGGTTCAGGGTATAACAACCTCGTATCTATATACTTTAAACCAAAAATTGTCCAAATTTTCTAACGAAAAACATTTGAATTTTTTTTTAATTATTATTAAAATTTACTTAAATGTGTTTTAAGCTAAAACAACTTTTCAAATTAAAACAAATGGGATTATCTTCGGCGTGCCGAAGATTTTATACTCTGCCAACTGCACCACTGAAATTTGATATGCTGTACAAAATCGTTTTGTCGCGAAACATTTTTTTTTTGTTTGTTCTAAGAATATTTACTTAATTGCCAGTTGTATGGCAGCTTTAAGATATAGTGGTCCGATCCGGCCGGCTCCGACCAATGTGCTGTCCCCTGGAATAATAAGTGTTTGTGCAAAGTTTTATCGCGATAGCTCAAAAACTGAGGGACTAGTTTGCATACATACAGACAGACAGACAGACGGACATGGCTAGATCAATTTGTGTTGTCATTCTAAGCGTTCTGACAGTAATTTTTTGGATCTACGACGCTTCCTTTTATGCGTTACAAATTTTAGCAAATACTGAATATACTATTTTCTTGGAAAAGAGTATAATTAAACTTTTCTTATTGGCTGTTTTCTTGCCTACTCTTTTGAAATGTTTGAAATGAACTGTTTTAAATCCAATAATGTTGATTTAATGCACGACTAGAAGATACCCTAAGCCCAGCTCTTACATTAATTTATACTTACCTATCACATATATACGAAAGTTAAATCGTAAACATCTTCTGTGTTTCTTTCCCCAAACAAATTGTAAGGTCATACCATCAAAAATTTAGTTTTTGAACTTTTGGGGAGATTGAGGGTGGCATCCAAAAAGATTATACATGCCAATTTTTATCGATATCTTTTGAACGGGACAGGTTATCGATGAAATGAAATAAACTTGATGTGTCCCGGGACTACGGGAACTTATATTCCAAATATGAAGTCTCTAGCTCTTATAGTCTCTGATATCCGCGTGTTCATACAGACGGACAGACAGACGGACAGACGGACGGACATGGTTAGATCGACTGGGCTGTTGATACTGATTAAGAATATATACACTTTATACTTTTGCACAAAATCATTATAGAAATATATACAAAAGCACAAGAGTATGCAATACAAAAACTCACTTTATTAAAAAACCTTCTGCATACATTTAAGAACAATTGTAAAGCTATTGCCGCTATAATTCTCGAATGGTTCTAGCGTGCACTTATTGACCTGTCTGATTGAATTCAAGTAAATTCGGCTTCGGCCAAGTATTTTTTTTTTTGCTGAACAATTTTTTTTCCTGAACAATTTTTTTTCCTGAACATTTTTTATCTTGAACATTTTTTTTTTCCTGAACATTTGTTTTTTGGAATATAGTAGAAATACATAAATTTTATTTAAGCTACAATAAATAATTTTTTATTTTTTTTTTTAGAGTCGTGACAGAATTGCACTTGGCATTTGTTTCCTAAAAATTTTCTTTTTCTGAACAAAAAATGTTATTGGAATATAGTAGAAATACATCAATTTTATTTATTTACAATAAATCATTCTTTTTGTTTTATTGGAGTCGCAGCACTTTTTATTTCGATTAAGTCCTCTCGTGACAGAAATTACACTTGAAATTTGTTTCCTGAATATTTTCTTTTCCTGAAAATCTTTTTTCATTTTTATTGCTTTTCATTATTAAATTTTTTTGATCTTGAAATGGAAACTATTTTAATTATTTTTAAATATTTTAAATATGCAATTCTGAAACCTCAAGAATCTCGTGAAGCACATAACTTCAAATGGGAACAGAGTTTTGATGGCCAATCGACCGCTTTGGTCTAGAGCTAGTGGTGATGCATTTCTGGTTAGTCTGCTAAGACTTGTGGCCTTCAAAAGGGTTTGGTGTTCCTATTTTATTGAGGCAACGTATTCCAATTTTATTTAAATATATCCATTTCGCTTTGGAGCCAGTTTATTCCTTTTGATTTAACTAACTTTTTCATGTCATTCATTTTGGGCTTGCTAAACAGCATTTTCTTTTTGAAAATCGTCGTCTTCTTGACTTTCTTCAAATCCGTATTCTTTTTAGCTTTAATGGGTGCTTCGAATACTTTATTCTCGACGGGGGGTTGTCCCAGTATTTTGAAAATTGCATCAAAATCCATGTTGTGAGAATATTGTAAATATCAGACTATTTCCAATGTTTATTTTTGTACTGTGATTTCAGAATATATTTTTTGAGTGTGTGCTTTGTGATTAAATATATCAGAGTCCTATGCTGTTTCATAGATATTCCACTTCAAGCCCTTTGAATATTAAATCCCTTTCCGGTGACAGGATTGCCACTTATGTATATCAATTAAAGACAAAACAGACAGCATAGAACAGCGTGCTGACCAAATATCTCTTCAAGGCATCATCAATTGAATTGCATTTTAATTTATTTTATTTAAATATATGTCTTTATATCGAATTTATTCAGTACTTCAAACAGATCATTTGAGCAAATAGCGTCCGCCTCATCTTCAATGCGTAGCGCCTTAGATCTATTCTGAAACCTCAACGATCTACCGAGGAATATAAATTGATATTTGAATCGTCTTGTTCTGGCATCGTAGCAACTAATTGTCTATCTGAACAATGTATAAACAGTGTATCAACAAAGTCGCACTTTAAATATACTTAACTATTTTTACTTATTTTTATTTATTGTCAACGTCGAAAACTTAATTTTAATAAAGAATGTGAAATATTTTTTGTTATGTCATTGTAATATGTTTGCCGGACAACTTATTGACTATATATCTGAGGGTAATATAGTATAAGGCAAGGTTGCACTTGATCATAAACAAAACCGTGTATCAACAAGGCTAGTTTTCTCTATTTTTATTTATTTTTATCTATTTTTATTTATTTTTATTTATTGTCAAATTTTGAAAATTTAATTTTAAAAAGAATGTGAAATATTTTTTTGTTTCGTTGAATATATTGACTATATATCTGAGGGTAATAAATAAGGCAAGGTTGCACTTGATCATAAACTAAACCGTGTATCAACAAGGCTAGTTTTATCTATTTTTATTTATTTTTATCTATTTTTATTTATTTTTATTTATTGTCAAATTTTGAAAATTTAATTTTAAAAAGAATGTGAAATATTTTGTTTATTCCTTTTGATTTAACTAACTTTTTCATGTCATTCATTTTGGGCTTGCTAAACAGCATTTTCTTTTTGAAAATCGTCGTCTTCTTGACTTTCTTCAAATCCGTATTCTTTTTAGCTTTAATGGGTGCTTCGAATACTTTATTCTCGACGGGGGGTTGTCCCAGTATTTTGAAAATTGCATCAAAATCCATGTTGTGAGAATATTGTAAATATCAGACTATTTCCAATGTTTATTTTTGTACTGTGATTTCAGAATATATTTTTTGAGTGTGTGCTTTGTGATTAAATATATCAGAGTCCTATGCTGTTTCATAGATATTCCACTTCAAGCCCTTTGAATATTAAATCCCTTTCCGGTGACAGGATTGCCACTTATGTATATCAATTAAAGACAAAACAGACAGCATAGAACAGCGTGCTGACCAAATATCTCTTCAAGGCATCATCAATTGAATTGCATTTTAATTTATTTTATTTAAATATATGTCTTTATATCGAATTTATTCAGTACTTCAAACAGATCATTTGAGCAAATAGCGTCCGCCTCATCTTCAATGCGTAGCGCCTTAGATCTATTCTGAAACCTCAACGATCTACCGAGGAATATAAATTGATATTTGAATCGTCTTCTTCTGGCATCGTAGCAACTAATTGTCTATCTGAACAATGTATAAACAGTGTATCAACAAAGTCGCACTTTAAATATACTTAACTATTTTTACTTATTTTTATTTATTGTCAACGTCGAAAATTTAATTTAATTTTTATTTATTTTTATTTATTGTCAACTTAAAAAATTTAATTTTATAAAGAATGTGAAATATTTTTTTGTTTCGTTGAATATATTGACTATATATCTGAGGGTAATAAATAAGGCAAGGTTGCACTTGATCATAAACAAAACCGTGTATCAACAAGGCTAGTTTTATCTATTTTTATTTATTTTTATCTATTTTTATTTATTTTTATTAATTGTCAACGTCGAAAATTTAATTTAATTTTTATTTATTTTTATTTATTGTCAACTTAAAAAATTTAATTTTATAAAGAATGTGAAATATTTTTTTGTTTCGTTGAATATATTGACTATATATCTGAGGGTAATAAATAAGGCAAGGTTGCACTTGATCATAAACAAAACCGTGTATCAACAAGGCTAGTTTTATCTATTTTTATTTATTTTTATCTATTTTTATTTATTTTTATTTATTGTCAAATTTTGAAAATTTAATTTTAAAAAGAATGTGAAATATTTTGTTTATTCCTTTTGATTTAACTAACTTTTTCATGTCATTCATTTTGGGCTTGCTAAACAGCATTTTCTTTTTGAAAATCGTCGTCTTCTTCACTTTCTTCAAATCCGTATTCTTTTTAGCTTTAATGGGTGCTTCGAATACTTTATTCTCGACGGGGGTTGTCCCAGTATTTTGAAAATTGCATCAAAATCCATGTTGTGAGAATATTGTAAATATCAGACTATTTCCAATGTTTATTTTTGTACTGTGATTTCAGAATATATTTTTTGAGTGTGTGCTTTGTGATTAAATATATCAGAGTCCTATGCTGTTTCATAGATATTCCACTTCAAGCCCTTTGAATATTAAATCCCTTTCCGGTGACAGGATTGCCACTTATGTATATCAATTAAAGACAAAACAGACAGCATAGAACAGCGTGCTGACCAAATATCTCTTCAAGGCATCATCAATTGAATTGCATTTTAATTTATTTTATTTAAATATATGTCTTTATATCGAATTTATTCAGTACTTCAAACAGATCATTTGAGCAAATAGCGTCCGCCTCATCTTCAATGCGTAGCGCCTTAGATCTATTCTGAAACCTCAACGATCTACCGAGGAATATAAATTGATATTTGAATCGTCTTGTTCTGGCATCGTAGCAACTAATTGTCTATCTGAACAATGTATAAACAGTGTATCAACAAAGTCGCACTTTAAATATACTTAACTATTTTTACTTATTTTTATTTATTGTCAACGTCGAAAACTTAATTTTAAAAAGAATGTGAAATATTTTTTGTTATGTCATTGTAAATGTTTGCCGGACAACTTATTGACTATATATCTGAGGGTAATATAGTATAAGGCAAGGTTGCACTTGATCATAAACAAAACCGTGTATCAACAAGGCTAGTTTTCTCTATTTTTATTTATTTTTATCTATTTTTATTTATTTTTATTTATTGTCAACGTCGAAAATTTAATTTATTTTATTTATTTTTATTTATTGTCAACTGTGAAATATTTAATTTTAAAAAGTTTCGTTGAAATATTTGTTTGTTCCGGTGAACTATATTGACTATATATCTGAGGGTAATATATAAGGCAAGGTTGCACTTGATCATAAACAAAACCGTGTATCAACAAGGCTAGTTTTCTCTATTTTTATTTATTTTTATCTATTTTTATTTATTTTTATTTATTGTCAAATTTTGAAAATTTAATTTTAAAAAGAATGTGAAATATTTTGTTATGTCGTTGTAAATGTTTGCCGGTCAACTTATTGACTATATATCTGAGGGTAATATATAAGGCAAGGTTGCACTTGAGCATAAACAAAACCGTGTATCAACAAGGGTAGTTTTATCTATTTTTATTTATTTTTATCTATTTTTATTTCTTTTTATTTATTGTCAACTTCGAAAATTTAATTTTAAAAAGAATGTGAAATATTTATTTATTATTATTATTATTATTTCTTTTTTTTTCGATTAGTGACATTTGACACAGAAAATAAAGTCGAAAAACAAAACACAAAATAGTGTGGAATATTAAATGCGTTACCTGCTGTCTGGTGGAGTCCGAAGTGGGCGTATAAAAGCCAAATGGCTGTCAAAGGTCTAGGAGACAAACAACAAACAACTCTGTACTTTTTGTTCTCATTTTAAAAAAGGTTTTCTTGCACAATGATATTTGTGTTCCTTTCTTTTTTATTTATTTTTATTTGTATATCTTCCTTTGTTTTTTATTTATTGTTTATTAACTCCTTCTCATAGTTGCGATGCTTGGCAAGTGCCCGAACAAACATCTGATAAGATCGAAGTCACTGCCGAGAAGCAGATCATGGGGCTAATCTCATATGTACAATTGGGACAAGAGACCAGCCTGAGCAGGAGATGATGGCCAAGCAGTAGCTGCAACTCTTGCCGGATATGAGCTCCTTGTGAAGGAATGACAATCGGATAATCAGAAAGACCGCCATGTTACACAAATGAATGTATCAAGCTCTCTGGCCACAAATCCAAGGACATCGCCCTTGAGGAAGAGCTTCGAATGAGGAGCCGCATAGCAGCCGGCGGATATATGTGTGGGATTGCCGACTGGAACCAACCGCCTATCAAGGATTGTGATGAGGATGTGGCCGAGTTGGAAAGGGACGAGAAAGTACATAACCCGTCCTTTTCAGGACGACCAACAATATGTAAAAGAGAGAAATTTTTCATTGTGTTTTTTATATATTCTGTAAGTGTGGTATATTTAACAATTATCTGTGTATTTAAGTATGATTTTTGTAATGCTCTTTTCAAAGAAATTGTTATCTTCATGGGATGACAAAGCAAATTGATTTGGCCATGTTTGTCGGTCTGTCTGTCTGCATGTATGGAAACGAGTCCCTCAGTTGTTGAGCTCTAGCGTTGAAACTTTGCACAGAAACTGGGTAGGTTTCACTAGCGAAATCGCTAACCCCTTTTCGCTCACGAAATCGTTAGGTTAGTTTCACTAACGAAATCGCCTACTAACTTTCACTAGCGAAATCGCTATATCTTATAATTGTCATACAACTGGAAGTCGATTTTTGCCATAAGTCCCTTTTTTAACCTCTCGTCTTCAGAGCAAAACGGTTTGGTGGTGCAGTTGGTAGAGTGTCAGCCAAACGCAATAAATTAAAGCAAGAGTGCTCCAGTCGGGAGTGCCCGACTAGGAGATACCCTGAACCCAGTCCCTACATTCATCCATACTAACCTCTCAGTGTACGAAACATACAAACACACACATGCCGCAAGCAGTGCAAGCAGTTTAAGCAATTAGCTTGCTTCTTCAATGAGCCCCACACTATGTAAAGTTAGATCTTTTACGACTTCTGTGTTTAATGCTCGATCTTATTGAAACTTTTAGGACACAAAGTTGGCTATAAAATGGAGCATCAAACCAAATTGCAAGGTCATACCATTAAGACTTCGTTTTTTTAACTTTTGGGGGGATTATGGGGTGGTATCCAAACAGATTATACTAAATGCCAAACTCGGCGCCTCTAGCTCTTAAAACTTTTAAGTTATGGTCCAAAAACGCTGGTTTGACATCGAAATTGATCGATATCTTTGAACGGGACTAGTTATCGATAAAATGATGTAATGTCTATAGCTCGTTTAGTCTCTGGATATCCGCGTGTTTATACAGACAGACGGACAGACTGTCGGACATGGCTAGATCGACTCGGCTAACTGATACTGATCAAGAGCATATATACTTTATGTGGTCGGAGATGCTTCCTTATGCCTGTTGCATACTTTTGCCCAACTTCATTATATGCTTTTTACCCATTTTTTATGGGTTCAGCGTATAAATATATATGCAGCAGATTTCGTCGCATAATTACAATACCCACTGTGTATAAAAATGGCAAACGCTGCATTTAAGTAGTAAACAAAACCAACAAGGCACAAAACGCTTACAGCTTTCTCTTTCTCTCTCCCTCTCTCTCTCTCTCTCTCTCTCTCTGTCTCTCTCTCTCTCTCTCTCTCTCTCTGAATGCTTTTGGGATGCTTGTTGCAGCTGGCAAGTGATGAAACAAAAAAGTGTTGCCTACTTTTTTGCTGCGGCATAAATTTCCATGTGTGTCTAGTTGTGTGTGTGTGTGTGTGTGTGATGATGATGACACTATGTAATGACAAACGGAGATTTTTACTGGCTTTTTTATGACTTATTCACACGCTCGCTCACGCAGCCACCCTAGCACCCACACCACCCCCACAACTGCCACGCAGCCACCCAAAAACACAATCACGCACACATATGCATAATATGCCAACACACACACACACACGCACACACACTCACACACACGCACACACAGACAAGCAAGCGACAGCGTCGTCAACTCGACTTCAAATTGTGACGGGCAAGGCCAAAAGCAAAAGCAAAAGCAGCAGCTGCCAACCAACGCTTACCAACCATATATGGGATACCATGTATCCCTTAGCCCTTAGCCCTTATCCCGCCCCACCCCCTAACCACCCAACCCACACCTATCTGCCTAGCCAAAAATCAGACTGGCTAACAGCAGTGTTGGCCACAATTGTAAGACGCAAAGTTCGCCATTCATAACTACAAAAAAAACAATTAAAAGTTGCTTATTTTCTTAGCACTAAATAAATAAAAATAAAAAAAATAGAATATAAGTTAAGATATGGAATACAGAACAGAATATAAGTTAAAAATGTGTGCAAAAGTGTGTCACTGGCTTAAGAAGCAACTCCGACCATACAAAGGACATCAATTCTTGATCAGTATCAACAGTCAAGTCGATCTAGCTATATTTGCCTGTTTGATATCAGAGACTATTCGAGCTAGAGCTTTCATATTCGGAATATTAGTTTTCGTAGACCCTGGTCAGATCAAGTTTCTTTCAGTTTATCGATAACTCGTTGCGTTCAAAAGTTATCGATCAATTTAGATTTCAAATAAGCGTTTTGTGGCCATATGTAGAAAGTAAGAGCTACACGCACCAAATTCGGTATGTATATTCTCGAATAGCATTCATATGTAACATGTAAACATTTCCGTTATTGGATACTACGAAAACACATATTTTTGAATGTGTCACCTTGCAATTCGGTTTTCTCACACAAATTTCAATAAGATCGAGAAATAAATTACTATAGATTAAAAGTAGTGTGGGGCGTAGCTAAGAAGCAAGCTGACTGCTTAAACTGCTTGCACTGCTTGCAGTATGTGTGCGTTTGTATCTATATGCACTGATAGGTTAGTATGAATGAATGTTATGACTGGATTCAGGGTATCTGCTAGTCGGGCACTCCCGACTAGACCACTCTTACTTGTTATACTCCTTTCGAAGAAAATAGTATATTCACTTTGTACTGAAGTGTGTGAATGCAAATGGATCTGGCCCTGTCCGTCTGTCTGTCTGTCTGTATGCAAACTAGTCCCTCAGTTTTTGAGCTATCGCGATGCAACTTTGCACAGACACTTATTATTCAAGGGGAGAGCACATTGGTCGGAGCCGGCCGGATCGGATTACTATATCATATAGCTGCCATACAACTCTAAGTCGGTTTTGGGCATAAATCCGATGTTTTCAAAGCAATTGCTTTCAATTTCCCTGAACATCCTTATAACTCATCAATGGGTAAAATCGCAAATCGATTGAGTCATAAATAGCGAAGATATGCGTCATTAAATATTTTGAAAAAAACATGTGCATATGAGCAATCAAAGTTAAGCGCAAGTAAGCTTTTGACAGTCTGCTCTTCAAGCGATTTTGTCATCGAACATCAAAACAGCTTGTGGCGTAAGGGGTAAACTGACGCGCTGACAAACGAAAGGTCCCAGGCACGAGTCTCAGCGGCGGCTGATCACTTATTATCATTTTTTTCTTATTCTTCTCTTCAAATATAAAATAACTGTAATCAAATTCATTTGCTACCAATGCCTTAGAACAAAAACTATTCAACGCAAAAGAAAAGATCAGTATAATCGTGTTTGTCAGCGCATTTTAAAACTGCTTGGTGGCGTAAGTATTAGAGTGCTGCGCTGACAAACGGGAGAATACGGTTCAAATCCCAGCCGCGACTTATTGATTTTTATTTTTTCTATCTTTTTTTTTATAATATATATCAAATAGCTTGAATTCAATATTTTGAAAGAAAAATTTCAATTCATACGTTACCAATTCTTAGAGAGAAAAAAATGCCACGCGATAAATCGATTTTGTACTACTTTTGAAATTTGAAATTTGCCTAAAAGTTCGAAAAGAGTATAGAATCTTCGGCACGCCGCAGATAATCCTTTCCCACTTGTTTTATACATATTTTATAAGCAATAGGTTTTCCAAAAATTAGCCAACTAATGCTAAAAATAGCTAAAATGGCAGCACTGCTCTATTTCTCTCTCTCTCTCTCTCTCTCTCTCTCTCTCTCTCTCTCTCTTTCGCTCTGTCTCTTTCTGTTTCTGTTTCTGGTCTCTCCACGCATTGAAGGCGCAGCAGGCAGCTGACTGAGTGGGTGATGTTGCAGGCGAAAGGGAACAGCTGTGTGTGCATAAGTATGTGTGTGTGTGTGTGTGTGTGTGTGTGTGTGTGTGTGTGTGTGTGTGTGTTAAGTGTATGTCTCGCAAAAACGGCAATGTTTAATTAAAAGCGATAGCAACAAAACGCAGCGCGTGAAAGTCCTCGCTGCGAATGCAAATGGATGAAAATGCGAGAGAAAGGAATACAAGAAGCAAACATCAGATGACTTCCCCAACCCCCCACCCCCCACACCCATCCCCACCCACACACCCACTCTAGCAATGTGTGTGTGTGTGTGTGGGAGGGTTTTTGTCTTCAGGTTTTGGAGTTTAACAATTTCACGCAATTTCGAGAAGCCTCCGAAATTTCAATCAATATGCTCTTTCATTAAATGAATTTCGTCAGTTCGCTGGAATTTGGTTGTTGGAAAATTTGAATATTGTTATATATTGTTGTTATTGTTGTTGTTGTTGTTGTTGTTATTGTTGTTGCATGAAAGCCGCAGGCGGCATTTGATAATAGTGCAATTTCACAAATTAGCAGAACTGACAAATTTCGTTTGTACTATTTGATCTGATTTCGGTTTTGCACCCTCAAGTTCTTTGTCTATCTGATTGTGTTCAATGCGCACTAGTAAACAGCAAGAAATCAAAAGCAAATAACCGCTTATATATGCCAAACATATTGGTATTGAACAATTTTCCAAATTTTCGAAAAAATCATTCCCATAGTTAAAACAAGCAAAAGTGCGATAATCGGATGTTTCCGACCAGAAGATACCTGGAACCCAGTTCTTACATTCATTCAAACATATCTATCAGTGCACACACATACTGCAAGCAGTGCAATCAGTTAAAGCAGTCAACTTGCTTCCACACTATGAAACGTTAAGTCTTAAACAACTTATTTCTTTATTGTACCATCTGCGTGAAATATGTTGGACATCAAATTGGCAATTAACAGTGTGAGCAAATTGAATTGCTAGATCATAGCTTTAAGAATGAGTGCTTAAGCTTCTGGGGCATGTGATGATATCCAAAAATGTATATATTTGTATGCTGTTTAAGATTATACAATCCAAATTGGGCGCCTCTAGCTCTAATAACTTTGAAGTTATGACCAAAAAACGCCTGATTGAAATCTAAGCTTATCGATAACTTTTGAACGGGACGAGCTATCGATAAACTTGATCTGAACAGGGACGATAAGAACTTCTGTTCCATATATGAGATCTCTAGGTTTTATAGTCCCTGATATTATAGAGACAGACGGACAGACAAGTCTAGATCGACTCGACTGTTGATACTGATCAAGAATGTATATACTTTATATGGTCGGAGATGCCTTTTACATACTTTTGCACAACAAACAAGTTTTCCAATTTAACTACATATTATTTGTTTACAGTGTATGTGCTAACGAACTGTTCATGTTGATTGGAATTGCATGCTGGCATGTGATTAAAATGCTTTGTTAATTCCAAATAATAGCAGACGATTTAAATGAGCGAAATTCACGTTATGCATTTGAAATAATCGCAAACTTGTGTTTGTGAATTTTCAATTCGGTTCAATAAATGTTAATTGTGCACTCAGGAATCGAGTAATCTGAAGCCAACTAAATATACATATGTAAAGTAACTAAGTCCTAAAGCACATTTTCTGCCAAAATAAATATTTTCTTGTGGTAGTTTTTTTTTATTTTTTAACATAAATAACACTTTTTTTTTAATATTTATTCGTATTTATTTAAAATATGAAATTTATTACCTGTATTGTTAATAAAACTTTCGAATTTATTTATTTAACAAATATGACTATTATTTATAAACTTTTTTTGTGATACTTGTTTTTGATTTTTAAAAGTATAAAACACTCATGACTTTTTTTATTATGATTAGTAATATGAATTTTATAAATTTTATTAGTATTTATCGAAAATCTATTCCTTTGGGGCTAATCAATAAATAATTTTTTTTAGCTCATAAGTTCATAAGAAATTTGTCATACGAAAACTGTTTTTAAAACTAATTTTCTTATTAATTTATTAATAGGAATTTTTTTTAATTTTTGGTATAAAAATCCAATATTAAAATATTGATAGTTTTATATTACTTAAGACCGAAAAATAACTATATCAAATGATGTTTTTTAAATATTATAACAAGAAAGAGTGCCCATTTTGAATGCTGTTTGACGTAACCGACTGCGCAATTCTCTGTTCAAGTGGTTGTGACTGGGAAATCGAGGTCGCAAAAGATAAGTTCAAAATTATGGGAAATATTTATGTTTCATTAATTTGAGATTTGAGGTGTATCGAAATGTTACCGATTTGCCAGCCTGCCAATAGGCGTGGCACAAAAATCGTTTCACTTTATCAAAACCAGATAGCTACAACAATAGTCGTTCAAGTTTCAAGTCTCTAACTGCTATATCGTCCAAAATACTTTATACAGACAGACAGACGGACATTGCATAAACCCAAAATGCTATGAATACCTTCGGTATCAGAGCATACAAATGATGGTATTTAAGCTTGACTGCTGTGCTATTTGGTTGTCAACAGATTTTTAGCTGTAACTAATTAGATATTGGTTGGCAAGTTTATGGATTAGCTGTTTTTTGGTAAACGATATGCGCCGAGAGTACTTTGAGTCTAAGGTGCTTTTGGGACTGTTGCTAACGCTTGCATAATTGAGAGGCGTACACACACAGATACACAGACACACAGACAGATAGACAGACAGACAGACAGAGAGACAGATGGACAGACTGGGGGATTGGCAACCCATACGGATAGGGGGCCCAAGGCACTTAGGACCCAGGAGCAAAAAAGCAAAACCAAATCTCGCCTCGCCTCGCTTCATCGAGACTCTCTTCCTCCTCCTCTTTTCGGGCCAGCTCCTTGGGGATGGCTGTAAGAAGTGGGATGGGGGCATTGGCATTGGAGTACATGGAGCTCCTTTTGTTTGCCGCTTTTGCCATTTGCCGGGCTGCCAATGGGCGCACATAATGAGGCGCCCAGTTTTTGGTTTCATTTCTATTCTATTTTTTTCCTCTCCGCTTTTTTCTGTGTTCTTTGTTACCCATTGTCATAATGGCCACTGGGCGAAAGGGCCGCTTTATCATGCTCTTTAACAGTCCATCACTCTAGTCCTCTATTACACTCAAAAAAAAAAAAAAAAAAGAACAAGAGTCAAGCACTTAATTTCTAATTTATACAATTTTCGTGTCAATGAACTTAAATGCAAAATAGTAAAATGTCGCCAAAAGCTTTGAAGCATTTACCTATAAGAAAGTATACCCTAGGAAAAAAATATTCTACAAATGAAGTTAATAGAGTAAATATTTCCAAATTTAAGCACATCCCTTTCCGAATATATAGTCTTTACCTAAAAGAAAGTATACCCTGGGAAAAAAAATATTCTACAAATGATGATTATAAAGTTGATATTTATACGTGTATAACATGCCTTCCCAAATATGTAGTAGACAAGTAAAAACAATATATTTCGAAATATAAATTGGTATTGTTGACATTTGTAAATGTAAGAAATAGTAGAAAATTTGTCTGAATATTCAAATAATTTTCGTTACAATTTGGAAAGGGTTTTTATGCAAGAAAATAGGGTATTCATTTGAAGTTTGTAGTTTGTAATGCATAGCAGGAAGCATCGAAGACTTCCAAAAGTTAACTGTGGAGTGGTAAGGATGACAAAACAAATTGATCTGTCTGTCTGTATGTATGCAAACTAGCTCCTCAGCTTTTGAGCTATCGCGATGAAACTTGGCACAGTGACTTATTATTCAAAGAGACAGCACATTGGTCGGAATCAGCCGGATCGGACCACTATATCTTATAGCTGCCATACAACGAGAAGGCGGCTTTGATCATATTTTCCATGTTACTAAAGCTATCGCCTTCAATTGTACTTAAAAATTCTATTACGCATCAAATGCAATTTAAAATTGAAAGAAAGAGGTGTATGCGAGTAAATAAAGTCAAGTGCCATATAGTTTTGGGATAGCTGCGAATTAATCCGGAACTATTCTAGAGCACATACATAAGCTGAAAATATAATCGACTGAAATCGATCCAAAGATGCGAAGGGAGTATAAAATCCTCCCATTGTTTTGCTATTTGCAGTGTATAGTCGCTTACCTTGCCCTGTGACGAGGATATCGTTGAGGCCGAAGGTGTTCCCGAGGATTGTGCACTTAGCGTGGATCGGCTGCTGTTCGCTTGCATTGCGCCGCGCGACGGCGTCCTTCGAATCCTTTCTGCAGGAGCAATCAACTCCTCACTGATGCGTTTGCTGCTATTGTTGCTAACATTTTTGGCACTCGATTCACTCGATTCGCTATTTCACGTTTTCCTCATTCCTCGTTTTTCATTGATATTTATATATTTTAAATGAATTTTCGCGGTTTTTTTTGTATGATGCTAAATTTACTCCTTATGGCTGTAAGAGAAAGAACAACTTTGAGTTTCAATGCAATCTTAAGTAAATCTTAAACTAAGCACATATAGCAACAAAATCACTTAACTCTAAAAGCATAAATTGTAAAAAAAAAACTTGATACATCAGCTAAAAACTGTATAAGGAATCATTAGATCCAATGGCAGTAAAAAAAGCGCTTATTTAAGAATATTACCTCAATTAAATATAACGAACATCAAGTAATTTAAAGTTTATAATTAAAAATGAAATTTTTGTTCGTTTTTTCTTTGTGTCAATTACTGAAAAATGTTAATTAAAGCTGTCAAGCTTTATTGCTTTCTGAATTCGACTTGCGAATTAATTCCACTGAAATAAGCATGGTCTAAAAATAAAAGAGTTCAACAGCAAAAGGGGATTTCGAATTCATTGTTGCCAATTAAAAAAGAAGAAGATATTTCAATGACAATTTTATGCAGAGCTCATTAAGAATTAAAAAAAAAAGAATGATACGCTGTAAAATTGGCAAAATTTAAAGTGAGGAAAATTGTATATTTTCTTATTGGTGGATTTTACTTTAAAATTAAAATCAGAAATGCATCATATGAACTAAAAGCTGTATATTTATGTAAAAAAAAAAATATATATATATATATATATATATATATATGAGCTTATTTCATATAATATTTTAACTCATTTCTTTTTGTCTTCTCATAAATTGCGAAAAAAAAGTATTTAAAGCTTTTCCGAATTCAACTTTGCTTTTGATGATAAAAAGTTCAATTTGGAATTTATGACAAATTTCATAAGTAAAAAATAAATGATAAGCTACTAAATTGGCAAAATTAAAAATTAGGAAAATTGTATATTTTCTTATGCGCCTAAAATCAAAAGCAAAAATGCAAATAAACAACTTGATACAAAAAAAATTTATTCAAAGGGCAATCAAAAATAAATCTTCTATTGAGAATTCTTTGAGAATGTTTAGTGATTAATATTTCTTTTATAGAAGCCCCAAAATTTAAACTTAAAACAACCTTAATTGCTTTCTCAGAATGTTCAGGTCCAGATAATTTATTAATATGTCTAATATAGCTACTTACAAATTTTAGCTTCAAGTGTAACATTTATTATATATTTTTTTTAATTTTATTGTGAACGGAAAATTAAACTCAAAGTTATACGAATTTAAGTACAGTTTATTACAAAGCATAATGCAATATTTAAAAATTTAAATTTCATATTAAAAACAATTAAGAATATTTGAGACTAAAGATTCTGTGGACATTAAAAAAAAACTTAGAAACATTCACTTTTAAGCTTTCAGAAAAATTAACTATAAAAATAATCTTCTATTAAAGAATATAGCCTCAATTAAATATTGAAGCTTGCTTTGTATTAAAGCTGTCAGTTTTAGTGCAAATTCCAAATACGACTTTGCAAATTAGAGAAGATTTCTGGTTCTGAAAAAAATCTATGAAATTGAATTGGAAATAAATGGTATATTATGAATGTGGCCAACTATCAAAGAGCTGATATAATCAAAATCTATGGCTATCCATCTGCCAGAGAAGTGTGACCCATAACTGTCTCTCGATTGTCTAGAGTTGGGCTTGTTCGCTCTTCAAGTGCCTTCCAAGGGCCCCCAGGGTATGCAACACGGCACTGCAGCAGAAAGCAAGAAACAGGCAAATGAAATACGTGAAATGTGCAAAGGAAGCAATAAAGCACACACACACACACACGCGCGCACACAAGTAAAAAAAAAAAGAAAGGACCAGAAAAGCGACCGCATCTTAGGAGCACAAAATTCAAAAGAAAATGTCACCGTCCTTGCTGCTGTTGTTGTTGTTGTTGTTGTTTGTTCATGTTGCTGTTGTTGTTGCTGTTGCTGCTGCTGTTGTAAGCGCAGCTACTGCGCAGCAATTGAGGCGCAAGCAGTTGGCTCTCAACGGACAAAGCGCAAAGCCTAATGCCCACAAATAGGGCTAGGTCAAAGCAACGCTGGCAACAAGGACATTCCGGCCAAAGTCCACCCAAGTCAACCCCCCCAGTCAACAGTCAGCCCAACGAGCTAAGCTTGATTGGAGCAGACGCTACTCGGCCGTAGCCTTCTATGCCCAAAAAACAGTCATCAAAGCTTATATATCACGTCTCTTAACAGTCAGCAAAGTCTCAATTATTATCAGCATTTGAATTGCTTTTCACGCACCTTTTTTCATCAGCCAACAATTAAGCAACAAAACAAGTAAGAGTGCCTGACTAGCAGATACCCTGTAGCTCATAGTTACATATCTGTGTGCATACAAGCAAGCAGTGCAAGCAGTTTAGCCATTGAGTCTACTTCTACACACTGTGGTCAAAATTTTATCTTAAGCAAATTGGCTATAAAATGTGTGAGCAAACCAAATTGCAAGGTCATACCTCTTAAAATGAGTGTTCAAACTTAAAAGGGGGGGTGGTAGCAGCTATTCAAGATTATAAATACCAAATGCCCATATAACTCTTAAGTTATGGCCAAACAACGCTCGTATGAAATCGAAATTGATCGATAACTTTTGAACGGGACGAGCTATCGATAAAATGTACTTACTTGATCTGAACAGGGGCAACGTGAACTTATATTCCAAATATGAAAGCTCTAGCTCTTATAGTCTGTGATATTATAGAGACGGACAGACAGACAGAAAGACAAATATAGCTAGATCGACTCGATTGTTGATACTGCTCCAGAATATATACACTTTATATGGTCGGAGATGCTGCCTTATGCCTGTTATATACTTCAGCTCGACTTAAATTTACCCTTTGTACCCAATTTGATTGGGTCCTGCGTAAAACAATTAGTCAATAATAATGTATTAAATATGCAACAAAAAAACATATTTAAATAGCTATGCACAGCAATAAGAAAAACTTAATATATACACACAAAAAAAGAATGAATAATGCATCAATTAATGCTAAATATTAAATGTATTTAAAGTCACAGTTGCCAAACACATTTAATTTTAAAGTCTATATTTACTTAAGCATAAAATATAAGTTTCACTTTCGGCACTAGCATTAAAATTTTTTAAATAAATATGTAAATGATTCAAGATATGAAAATATACAATTTATTTTTTAAATTATATTTTGAAAGATAGATTTAATATGCAATCTAAATCAGTGCGTAAATTTTATTATTGATGCTTAAATGGAAAATAAACATTAAAAGTAAAATGGCTCCAGCTATACCAAAAATCTATCTTTATTTACATTCCTTATTCAAGTTGAGTATAAAGTTGAAAATTCTTTCAGACTATGCAAATTTATTGTGTTTTTAATGACATCTTGATAATTAGTGGAAGACTATCAATTGCATCAGTTAATATTAGCTTTAATTACATAATTGAATTAATTTGAATTAAGAATCGAAATCAAGCCTACTGAAATGTGAAAAGTATGTTTCCTTCAATCAAATGTATCCTTTTCGCATCCTTCTCTTATGTAGTTTTTCATATTCAATTCAACCATAAATCATCTCAATATAAGCACGATATATGCATATTAGAATTATTCGCTATTGCTTTGTAAGGAGATTTAGATGTCTTAGAATTAGTTTATGAGTAATCAATTTAAGACTTATTTGAAATATTTTCTTTAGATTACTATTCTCAAAATTAATTATACTCTTTTCGAAGAAAATAGTATATTAAGTTTGTCCTGAAGTTTGTAACGCATAGAAGGAAGCGTCTGAGACCCCCAAAGTTACTGCCAATATGCTTATAAAAACAAAACAAATTGATCTAGCCATGTCCGTCTGTCTGTCTGTCTGTCTGTCTGTCTGTCTGTCTGTATGTATGCAAACTAGTCCCTCAGCTTTTGAGCTATCGCAATACAACTTTGCACAGACACTTATTATTCAAGGGGACAGCACATTGGTCGGAGCCGGCCGGATCGGACCACTATATCTTATAGCTGCCATACACCTCAAAGTCGGTTTTGGCCATAAATCCGATGTTTTCAAAGCAATTGCCTTAAATTTCCTTGTACACTTGAACATCCTTATAACTCATCAATGGGTAAAATCGCAAATCGATTGAGTCATAAACAGCGAAGATATGCGTCATTAAATATTTTGAAAAAACAGGTGCATATGAGCAAACAAAGTCAAGCGCAAGAAAGCTTTTGATAGTCTGCTCTTCAAGGTATTTTGTCACCGATCATCAAAACGGTTTGTGGCGTAAGGCGTAAAGAGCCGCGCTAACGAACGCAAGTTTCGCAAGGTCTCGCAAGTTCGAGTCTAGGCGGCGACTGATTATTAATTTAATACTTTTTTCTTTTTCTTCCTTTCAAATATATAACTGTAATCAAATTAATTTGCTTCCAATGGCTTAGAACAAAAACAATGACACGCGAAAAAACAAATGCTGACAAACGCGAGTTGCTGCAGGTTGCAGGAAAACCAAACAAGGAAATTTGTAACAGTCGGCTCTTCAAGCAATTTTGTCAGCGATCATCAAAACGGCTTGTGGCGTAAGGGGTAAAGTTGCGAACTGGTGAGCGAGAGGTCCCGGGTTCAAGACCAGCGGCGACTGGTAATTTTTTTCATTTTTCTTATTCTTCTTTTCAAATATATAATAGCTGTAGTCAAATTCATTTATTTTCAATTTCCTAAATTGAAAGGTATAAGAGCAACAGGCACAAATTTGGTATGTATATTGTAGTATACATATGTAATGTAGTTTTGACTTTTTGGAAAAACTGAAACTTGTTTATTGTTCAATTCGGTAGCACTTATGAATGCTAAGGGACGCGTCCACGAGCTGCGGATAGTGAAACGTCCCTGTTTACATGAATACCTTTATATATTTTATTTTATATGTAGGGGTATATGTATGCGACATTAATATCTGCGAATTAAATAAGCAGTCCCGGAAAAATAGTAAAAATTGCATTAAGGTTCGAAAAGAGTATTTAATCTTCGGCACGCCGAAGATAATCCTTCTCCACTTGTTTTTGTTTGTTCTAAGAATATTTACTTAATTGCCAGTTGTATGGCAGCTTTAAGATATAGTGGTCCGATCCGGCCGGCTCCGACCAATGTGCTGTCCCCTGGAATAATAAGTGTTTGTGCAAAGTTTTATCGCGATAGCTCAAAAACTGAGGGACTAGTTTGCATACATACAGACAGACAGACAGACGGACATGGCTAGATCAATTTGTGTTGTCATTCTAAGCGTTCTGACAGTAATTTTTTGGATCTACGACGCTTCCTTTTATGCGTTACAAATTTTAGCAAATACTGAATATACTATTTTCTTGGAAAAGAGTATAATTAAACTTTTCTTATTGGCTGTTTTCTTGCCTACTCTTTTGAAATGTTTGAAATGAACTGTTTTAAATCCAATAATGTTGATTTAATGCACGACTAGAAGATACCCTAAGCCCAGCTCTTACATTAATTTATACTTACCTATCACATATATACGAAAGTTAAATCGTAAACATCTTCTGTGTTTCTTTCCCCAAACAAATTGTAAGGTCATACCATCAAAAATTTAGTTTTTGAACTTTTGGGGAGATTGGGGGTGGCATCCAAAAAGATTATACATGCCATTTTTTATCGATATCTTTTGAACGGGACAGGTTATCGATGAAATGAAATAAACTTGATGTGTCCCGGGACTACGACAACTTATATTCCAAATATGAAGTCTCTAGCTCTTATAGTCTCTGATATCCGCGTGTTCATACAGACGGACAGACAGACGGACGGACAGACGGACGGACATGGTTAGATCGACTAGGCTGTTGATACTGATTAAGAATATATACACCTTATACTTTTGCACAAAATCATTATAGAAATATATACAAAAGCACAAGAGTATGCAATACAAAAACTCACTTTATTAAAAAAACTTCTGCATACATTTAAGAACAATTGTAAAGCTATTGCCGCTATAATTCTCGAATGGTTCTAGCGTGCACTTATTGACCTGTCTGATTGAATTCAAGTAAATTCGGCTTCGGCCAAGTATTTTTTTTTTTGCTGAACAATTTTTTTTCCTGAACAATTTTTTTTCCTGAACATTTTTTATCTTGAACATTTTTTTTTTCCTGAACATTTGTTTTTTGGAATATAGTAGAAATACATAAATTTTATTTAAGCTACAATAAATAATTTTTTATTTTTTTTTTTTGAGTCGTGACAGAATTGCACTTGGCATTTGTTTCCTAAAAATTTTCTTTTTCTGAACAAAAAATGTTATTGGAATATAGTAGAAATACATCAATTTTATTTATTTACAATAAATCATTCTTTTTGTTTTATTGGAGTCGCAGCACTTTTTATTTCGATTAAGTCCTCTCGTGACAGAATTACACTTGAAATTTGTTTCCTGAATATTTTCTTTTCCTGAAAATCTTTTTTCATTTTTATTGCTTTTCATTATTAAATTTTTTTGATCTTGAAATGGAAACTATTTTAATTATTTTTAAATATTTTAAATATGCAATTCTGAAACCTCAAGAATCTCGTGAAGCACATAACTTCAAATGGGAACAGAGTTTTGATGGCCAATCGACCGCTTTGCTCTAGAGCTAGTGGTGATGCATTTCTGGTTAGTCTGCTAAGACTTGTGGCCTTCAAAAGGGTTTGGTGTTCCTATTTTATTGAGGCAACGTATTCCAATTTTATTTAAATATATCCATTTCGCTTTGGAGCCAGTTTATTCCTTTTGATTTAACTAACTTTTTCATGTCATTCATTTTGGGCTTGCTAAACAGCATTTTCTTTTTGAAAATCGTCGTCTTCTTGACTTTCTTCAAATCCGTATTCTTTTTAGCTTTAATGGGTGCTTCGAATACTTTATTCTCGACGGGGGGTTGTCCCAGTATTTTGAAAATTGCATCAAAATCCATGTTGTGAGAATATTGTAAATATCAGACTATTTCCAATGTTTATTTTTGTACTGTGATTTCAGAATATATTTTTTGAGTGTGTGCTTTGTGATTAAATATATCAGAGTCCTATGCTGTTTCATAGATATTCCACTTCAAGCCCTTTGAATATTAAATCCCTTTCCGGTGACAGGATTGCCACTTATGTATATCAATTAAAGACAAAACAGACAGCATAGAACAGCGTGCTGACCAAATATCTCTTCAAGGCATCATCAATTGAATTGCATTTTAATTTATTTTATTTAAATATATGTCTTTATATCGAATTTATTCAGTACTTCAAACAGATCATTTGAGCAAATAGCGTCCGCCTCATCTTCAATGCGTAGCGCCTTAGATCTATTCTGAAACCTCAACGATCTACCGAGGAATATAAATTGATATTTGAATCGTCTTGTTCTGGCATCGTAGCAACTAATTGTCTATCTGAACAATGTATAAACAGTGTATCAACAAAGTCGCACTTTAAATATACTTAACTATTTTTACTTATTTTTATTTATTGTCAACGTCGAAAACTTAATTTTAAAAAGAATGTGAAATATTTTTTGTTATGTCATTGTAAATGTTTGCCGGACAACTTATTGACTATATATCTGAGGGTAATATAGTATAAGGCAAGGTTGCACTTGAGCACTAACAAAACCGTGTATCAACAAGGCTAGTTTTATCTATTTTTATTTATTTTTATCTATTTTTATTTATTTTTATTTATTGTCAACGTCGAAAATTTAATTTTAAAAAGAATGTGAAATATTTTTTTTGTTTCGTGAATATGTTTGCCGGTCAACTTATTGACTATATATCTGAGGGTAATATATAAGGCAAGGTTGCACTTGATCATAAACAAAACCGTGTATCAACAAGGCTAGTTTTTATCTATTTTTATTTATTTTTATCTATTTTTATTTATTTTTATTTATTGTCAAATTTTGAAAATTTAATTTTAAAAAGAATGTGAAATATTTTGTTATGTCGTTGTAAATGTTTGCCGGTCAACTTATTGACTATATATCTGAGGGTAATATAGTATAAGGCAAGGTTGCACTTGAGCATAAACAAAACCGTGTATCAAGAAGGCTAGTTTTATCGATTTTTATTTATTTTTATCTATTTTTATTTCTTTTTATTTATTGTCAACTTCGAAAATTTAATTTTAAAAAGAATGTGAAATATTTATTTATTATTATTATTATTATTTCTTTTTTTTTCGATTAGTGACATTTGACACAGAAAATAAAGTTGAAAAACAAAACACAAAATAGTGTGGAATATTAAATGCGTTACCTGCTGTCTGGTGGAGTCCGAAGTGGGCGTATAAAAGCCAAATGGCTGTCAAAGGTCTAGGAGACAAACAACAAACAACTCTGTACTTTTTGTTCTCATTTTAAAAAAGGTTTTCTTGCACAATGATATTTGTGTTCCTTTCCTTTTTTATTTATTTTTATTTGTATATCTTCCTTTGTTTTTAATTTATTGTTTATTAACTCCTTCTTATAGTTGCGATGCTTGGCAAGTGCCCGAACAAACATCTGATAAGATCGAAGTCACTGCCGAGAAGCAGATCATGGGGCTAATCTCATATGTACAATTGGGACAAGAGACCAGCCTGAGCAGGAGATGATGGCCAAGCAGTAGCTGCAACTCTTGCCGGATATGAGCACCTTGTGTAGGAATGACAATCGGATAATCAGAAAGACCGCCATGTTACACAAATGAATGTATCAAGCTCTCTGGCCACAAATCCAAGAACATCGCCATTGAGGAAGAGCTTCGAATGAGGAGCCGCATAGCAGCCGGCGGATATATGTGTGGGATTGCCGACTGGAACCAACCGCCTATCAAGGATTGTGATGAGGATGTGGCCGAGTTGGAAAGGGACGAGAAAGTACATAACCCGTCCTTTTCAGGACGACCAACAATATGTAAAAGAGAGAAATTTTTCATTGTGTTTTTTATATATTCTGTAAGTGTGGTATATTTAACAATTATCTGTGTATTTAAGTATGATTTTTGTAATGCTCTTTTCAAAGAAATTGTTATCTTCATGGGATGACAAAGCAAATTGATTTGGCCATGTTTGTTGGTCTGTCTGTCTGCATGTATGGAAACGAGTCCCTCAGTTGTTGAGCTCTAGCGTTGAAACTTTGCACAGAAACTGGGTAGGTTTCACTAGCGAAATCGCTAACCCCTTTTCGCTCACGAAATCGTTAGGTTAGTTTCACTAACGAAATCGCCTACTAACTTTCACTAGCGAAATCGCTATATCTTATAATTGTCATACAACTGGAAGTCGATTTTTGCCATAAGTCCCTTTTTTTAACCTCTCGTCTTCAGAGCAAAACGGTTTGGTGGTGCAGTTGGTAGAGTGTCAGCCAAACGCAATAAATTAAAGCAAGAGTGCTCCAGTCGGGAGTGCCCGACTAGGAGATACCCTGAACCCAGTCCCTACATTCATCCATACTAACCTCTCAGTGTACGAAACATACAAACACACACATGCCGCAAGCAGTGCAAGCAGTTTAAGCAATTAGCTTGCTTCTTCAATGAGCCCCACACTATGTAAAGTTAGATCTTTTACGACTTCTGTGTTTAATGCTCGATCTTATTGAAACTTTTAGGACACAAAGTTGGCTATAAAATGGAGCATCAAACCAAATTGCAAGGTCATACCATTAAGACTTCGTTTTTTTAACTTTTGGGGGGATTATGGGGTGGTATCCAAAATGATTATACTAAATGCCAAACTCGGCGCCTCTAGCTCTTAAAACTTTTAAGTTATGGTCCAAAAACGCTGGTTTGACATCGAAATTGATCGATATCTTTGAACGGGACTAGTTATCGATAAAATGATGTAATGTCTATAGCTCGTTTAGTCTCTGGATATCCGCGTGTTTATACAGACAGACGGACAGACTGTCGGACATGGCTAGATCGACTCGGCTAACTGATACTGATCAAGAGCATATATACTTTATGTGGTCGGAGATGCTTCCTTATGCCTGTTGCATACTTTTGCCCAACTTCATTATATGCTTTTTACCCATTTTTTATGGGTTCAGCGTATAAATATATATGCAGCAGATTTCGTCGCATAATTACAATACCCACTGTGTATAAAAATGGCAAACGCTGCATTTAAGTAGTAAACAAAACCAACAAGGCACAAAACGCTTACAGCTTTCTCTTTCTCTCTCCCTCTCTCTCTCTCTCTCTCTCTCTCTGTCTCTCTCTCTCTCTCTCTCTCTCTCTGAATGCTTTTGGGATGCTTGTTGCAGCTGGCAAGTGATGAAACAAAAAAGTGTTGCCTACTTTTTTGCTGCGGCATAAATTTCCATGTGTGTCTAGTTGTGTGTGTGTGTGTGTGTGTGATGATGATGACACTATGTAATGACAAACGGAGATTTTTACTGGCTTTTTTATGACTTATTCACACGCTCGCTCACGCAGCCACCCTAGCACCCACACCACCCCCACAACTGCCACGCAGCCACCCAAAAACACAATCACGCACACATATGCATAATATGCCAACACACACACACACACGCACACACACTCACACACACGCACACACAGACAAGCAAGCGACAGCGTCGTCAACTCGACTTCAAATTGTGACGGGCAAGGCCAAAAGCAAAAGCAAAAGCAGCAGCTGCCAACCAACGCTTACCAACCATATATGGGATACCATGTATCCCTTAGCCCTTAGCCCTTATCCCGTCCCACCCCCTAACCACCCAACCCACACCTATCTGCCTAGCCAAAAATCAGACTGGCTAACAGCAGTGTTGGCCACAATTGTAAGACGCAAAGTTCGCCATTCATAACTACAAAAAAACAATTAAAAGTTGCTTATTTTCTTAAATAGCATTAATCAAATAAATAAAAAAAAAATAGAATATAAGTTAAGATATGGAATACAAAACAGAATATAAGTTAAAAATGTGTGCAAAAGTGTGTCACTGGCTTAAGAAGCAACTCCGACCATACAAAGGACATCAATTCTTGATCAGTATCAACAGTCAAGTCGATCTAGCTATATTTGCCTGTTTGATATCAGAGACTATTCGAGCTAGAGCTTTCATATTCGGAATATTAGTTTTCGTAGACCCTGGTCAGATCAAGTTTCTTTCAGTTTATCGATAACTCGTTGCGTTCAAAAGTTATCGATCAATTTAGATTTCAAATAAGCGTTTTGTGGCCATGTGTAGAAAGTAAGAGCTACACGCACCAAATTCGGTATGTATATTCTCGAATAGCATTCACATGTAACATGTAAGCATTTCCGTTATTGGATACTACGAAAACACATATTTTTGAATGTGTCACCTTGCAATTCGGTTTTCTCACACAAATTTCAATAAGATCGAGAAATAAGCACAGAGATTGCTTTAGATTAAACTTTCCATAGTGTGGGGCGTAGTTAAGAAGCAAGCTGACTGCTTAAACTGCTTGCACTGCTTGCAGTATGTGTGCGTTTGTATGTATATGCACTAATAGGTTAGTATGAATGAATGTTATTACTGGATTCAGGGTATCTGCTAGTCGGGCACTCCCGACTAGACCACTCTTACTTGTTATACTCCTTTCGAAGAAAATAGTATATTCACTTTGTACTGAAGTGTGTGAATGCAAATGGATCTGGCCCTGTCCGTCTGTCTGTCTGTCTGTATGCAAACTAGTCCCTCAGTTTTTGAGCTATCGCGATGCAACTTTGCACAGACACTTATTATTCAAGGGGACAGCACATTGGTCGGAGCCGGCCGGATCGGACCACTATATCTTATAGCTGCCATACAACTCTAAGTCGGTTTTGGCCATAAATCCGATGTTTTCAAAGCAATTGCTTTCAATTTCCCTGTACACTTGAACATCCTTATAACTCATCAATGGGTAAAATTGCAAAACGAGTGAGTCATAAATAGCGAAGATATGCGTCATTAAATATTTTGAAAAAACATGTGCATATGAGCAAACAAAGTCAAGCGCAAGAAAGCTTTTGACAGTCTGCGATTTTGTCATCGATCATCAAAACGGTTTGTGGCATAAGGGGTAAACTAACGCGCTGACAAACGAAAGGTCCCAGGCACGAGTCTCAGCGGCGGCTGATCACTTATTATCATTTTTTTCTTATTCTTCTCTTCAAATATAAAATAACTGTGATCAAATTAATTTGCTACCAATGCCTTAGAACAAAAACTATACAACGCGAAAGAAAAAATCAGTATAATCGAGTTTGTCAGCGCATTTTAAAACTGCTTGGTGGCGTAAGTATTAGAGTGCTGCGCTGACAAACTTGAGAATACGGTTCAAATCCCAGCCGCGACTTATTGATTTTTATTTTTTTTTAAAACTATTTATTTTATAATATATATCAAATTGCTTGAATTCAATATTTTGAAAGAAAAATTTAAATTCATACGTTACCAATTCTTAGAGAGAAAAAAATGCCACGCGATAAATCGATTTTGTACTACTTTTGAAATTTGAAAATTGCCTATTAGTTCGAAAAGAGTATAGAATCTTCGGCAAGCCGAAGATAATCCTTTCCCACTTGTTTATGTTGTTATTTTTGGTTTTTTGCTATAAGTATGAATTATAAAGCTCATGATTGATTTATGATTTAGCCTAAGAACTGAGCAAAGTCTTAGAATGAGAGTTTTATATGAGAGTATATTTAAAATTTGGTTAAATCTTCTTTTTTTTCTTCTCTCCTTATTTTAATATATATTTCTTTACTCTCTCTCTCGCTTTTTGACACATAATTTTCATTTTATACTCTTCTTAATTAAGAAAAATACAAAAATTTTTAATTGTTTGTTTGGCTTGATTGATTCTTTTGGGTTTTTCCAATTTTTAAAATTTTAAATGTCATTTAGATTTAATATTGGTTTTTTTTCTGTCGACAATAAATAAATAATAAAAAAAACTGATTGATTTATTATTTTGCTTATATTTAATAATGGCTTTTTTCTGTCGTCAATAAATAAATCAATTATTTATTTAGCTTAAGAACTGAGCATAGTTTTATAATGCATTTTACATTCCAACAAAAAGATTCCAGCTTCTTCTCATATCTTGTATATCATATAAAAATATGAATTATATTTAAATTAAATACTTTTAGCACTTTCAATCGAATATGAAATATATATTATGAAATGTAATATTAGCCAGACGGAGAATATATATTTTATATATTCTTATTACATATATTGCTGATTAAACAAAAAGTATGCTTGTAAATAAATATTGTTATAAAATGTTTACCAAAAATCACAAATATATAATTTAAAACAAAATCCACAATGCGAAGCCAGCCAAAAAACGAAGACAGCAGTTGTTCCTCTGTAGTCTAAGAATAGCGACGCGAGAATCCCTGCAAGGATCTAAGGTAAGTGTGAAAGGAATACTTCAAGGAATGCTAAACAAAGCTGAGGGGAGGACAAAAATATCTGAGCAAGTTGGAAGTATATCCAGATGAATGAACTGATGCAGCCATGCCACGCCCACAATAATCTAGCTGGCAAGGATAAAGGATAGGCTGCACTTTTATTATATTTTATATTTTTATATTAACAGTCGAGACAGTAAATCAAATTTCAACTGCAAATTTATGAACTAACTGAAAAGAAAAAGATTTTGAAAAAGAAATTAAATACATGTCTGGTCCAACATTTATAATATATTTATGTATATTATGAATGTTACAATTTGTAGTTATTTCGAAATAACAATAGGTACTAGAATTTGTAATACTTCATACATTTTAATATATTTATTATATATTTAAATATATTTTAAAAGATTTTGAAAAATAAATTAAATGCATTTCTGGTCCAACATTTATAATATATTTATGTTATTATGAATGTTATAATTTGTAGCTATTTCGAAATAACAATAGGTACTAGAATTTGTAATACTTCATACATTTAAATATATTTATTATATATTTAAATATATTTTAAAAGATTTTGAAAAAGAAATTAAATACATTTCTGGTCCAACATTTATAATATATTCATGTATATTATGAATGTTACAATTTGTAGTTACTTCGAAATAACAATAGGTACTAGAATTTGTAATACTTCATACATTTTAATATATTTATTTATTTGCATTATTTTTCCAACTTTTTACTCCCATTTTAACTCCACTCTCTATGTGTATATATCTCTATGCCTATGCCTAACTTTAGTTTCCTTTGCACTTTTTGTACTCTTATATCTTTATTTCTTTTCCTTAATTTAATTAAGTTAAATTTGCAAAATTTTTAGCGCCCATTTGTGCTTAGAATCTTAGAATCCTTGCAACAAATGCTGAACTAATTGACCGAACAACTTCAGCTGTGAGTTTTAATTAAAGTTAAATTTTTTAAAATTTCATTACGATTATATGCATAAATTGAAATCAGTAAGGAACGAAATCTATACAGTGGCAAGAACTTACAAAGCTGGCAACTTGTGCACAGTATCAAATGATGCCTGCCACTAGAGGGTAGCGTTGAGGCTTTTAGCAGATGAGGAAGCTGCAAGTTCCACGCTTTTTAGCTTTCAATGCTTTTTCACCCACCTGCACACGCACACAGACACATATATATATATGTGTATATATATATATACACATATATATATGTGTATATATATATATATATTTCACAAGCAGCAGCGACAATTTCATGCCAAGGGCAGCGGCCAGCCAAAGCACGTTTTGCGGCGCAGACATAACCTCAACTTCTTGCGCGCTGCTTACCACGCTGCCAGCGTCGGCGTTGGCGTCAAAGTCGACGTCGACGCCGGCGCCGGCGCTGCTGTTAGGGCAGCCATTTTATAGGCCAGGCAACAGCTTTGCGTGTGGATTTATGTGAAAACACACATACACACATACACACATACATGGGTTATTTTCCTATTTGCCTTTTTTGCAAAATATGAAGCAACAACAAAAAGCATATAGCACAAGCTAATGCAGCACGATCGCCTGCAAGGCAAATGTAAAAATAATAATAATAATTATAATATATACATAAACAATGCACAAGTCATAAGCAGCGCTTAAACTACAGTAATTGCATATTTTTAAAGTTCTTACCTGACAATTTTGTGCTGTTTTTGTCCTCAGGCAAAGTACGTTGTTTAGTTTTATGTTCGTTTTGGGTTTTTTGGTTTTTGGTTTTTGGTTTTTTAGAATATTTACGTTACGTTGTGCGTTTCGTTTTGTTATTGGTTTGGCTGCTGCTGCTTCTACCTTATCAGCATATCATCATTGACTTAGTTCTAAGGAGGCTGGCTACAGTTTGAGCCTTAAGCGCAATTCGTATTCTCACTTTGGAGTTGTGCGTTTGCTTTATTTGTTTCTACGTACTATTCCTAACTTTGTTTATTCATATATACACATGTTTATATGTATGTATATATTAGATTATTCACATTTGCCTTTCTTGTTTGGCGTACGCGGATTAAGTCGAGTAACATGAACACACACACACACACACACGCAAAAAAAAAGCTGTAACACACTTTCGCATACACGTACACGAAACACACACACACACACACACACACACACACACGCGCGCGCACGCAGCGAGAAAAAAAATCGAGTGGCGGCGGCGGCTGCGACGGCAACGCGTTAATTACAAAAAAAAAAAACTAAAAAAAAAACAACAAAATCAAACAAGCGTTGCCAAAATTTAGCAAAAAATTGTTGTGCGCGAATTTGTTGTATTTCGATTTTTTGGAATGAGCGACGAACATAAAACAGACGCAGCCAAATTGTTCAGATGACGGGCAGCTCAAAAAAAAAACCAAAACGAAACACTAGCGGCAGCAGTAAGCACAAAAAAATACAAAATTTTTGTTTAGCGGCTGACAATTATTTAAATAGCTGAGCCAGCTCAGACAAGAAGTTTCCGTTTCCGTTGGGCAATTCTGGCCGTGCAGTTTTCTTCTTTCTTTTTTTTCGCTGCGCACGCCCCGCTATTAATGCCGTCCGTTGCCGCAAAGTATGCTACAATTGATGTTGAAATCTTGCGCGTAACTGAACTGAACGGAACTGAACTGAACTGTGCTGTGCTGAGCGTTTGCGAATCGTGCGAACAGCAGCCGTTGCCGTTGCCGTTGCCCGTGCATTGGCACTGGCTCCGTTTCTGTTTCTGTTTCTGTTTGATATTTGCTGCTTTCTGCTAACGGACTGCGACGGCAGCGACGGCGGCAGCAGCAGATGTGGCAGCAGCATCAGCAG
The DNA here is from genome assembly GCA_035042425.1 of Drosophila flavopinicola. Taxonomy (NCBI): domain Eukaryota; kingdom Metazoa; phylum Arthropoda; class Insecta; order Diptera; family Drosophilidae; genus Drosophila; species Drosophila flavopinicola. The sequence goes on along the minus strand of JAWNLL010000205.1, from coordinate 5,742 downwards.
CCTAGGATGCTAATGCTAATGCCAACACGCAACGGGCTGCTGCTGGACCAGCCGAACCAGTGGCAAGTCTACAACAACGAGAGCGACAGCTAAAGAGGCATAGACACCGAGTGCGATATGGCGGGGGGAGAGAGACAGAGAGAGAGAGAGACGGGGCGAGAGAGAGAGCGCGCGTGCGATGTTAATGGATACACAAGGAGCAACGGCTGCTCGCGCCCATCTGACCACGTATCCTGCGAGTAGCGTTCTTGATACTCGCAATAACTCATTGCAATTATTTACAATTCGCATTTGCCGCATGTTCGTCGAAACGTTCGTCGGTTCGTTAAAGTACCGTCCGCATTGGTGCTGCCAGACATGGCTTAAGCGAAGCGTTGCCAGACAGTTGACAGCTGTTACTTTTAAATTTAACATTATTCAACATTCGCATTGCATACGGTCATATTAAAGCTATTACAAAAATAAAGCCCAGCAGCGTTTGATATATGATAAACTGAAAGATGAACATATACTAATCATGAATCTTTAACTGTACATAACTACAAGCTGCCACATTTGCTATCATATATTAGCAAACTAAAACTAGCTCTGATATGAATGTTCGCTGTTAACAGCAAACGCAATTTGGCGTTATCGGCACGCAAATAGGAGCCAATAGCGCTGTTAAAGCCAATACTGCTAGTATTTTCTGCAGTATTTTGACGCACTTGACGTCGCGACCGACGACTATTTTTGTCAGTCGTGTGTCGGACATCTATCGCCCGTCGATATATTTCCATCTGCAAGTTTTTTTCTCAACATCAGTTTTTTTTATGTTTTCGAAACATATACGCAAACCGCAATCAATACATTGCTAACCGTAAGGAGTTAAGCAAACGAAATTGAGCTCAAGCGCCGGCCAACTCCAAATAAACCAAAAAACAACTCGTAGCAGCAGCAGCAGCGAACAAAACAGACAGAAAGACTGTCGCATACACTCTCACGCACACAAACGGAGCAGCGAACGAGCGAAAGAAAAAAAACACACACAAAAAAACACGGAATATATTTGGAAAGAAATGCGCATAGAGCCACAACGAAGTTGTACTAATAATTTAAAGTCATTACCGAGCTGATTTCAGCTAAAACACAAACAAGCTGCGCCATTGCCTCTACTTTTTTTAGTGCACCAGTGCCCCGTGTACTTGTGTGTGTGTGTGCGAGTGTGTGTGTCTGTGTCTGTGTGTTGTCTCTGATTGTTTTCTATTGTGTGCGTGTCGCTGGGCTTAGAGGGCGGGTGGGAGGAGTGCAGCAACAGCAGCAGCAGCAGGAGTGAAATCTGTGCTGCCAAATTGGCGACACAAACAAAACTTGGGTAAGTGTGACATCAAATGCGCCCAAAAGGGTGTGGGGACTGGGCTGGGCTGGGCAAGCCCAGTGTTATTGTTATTGTATACAGGGGGGCTTTAAGGATTAACCCACCTCCCCCCCCCAGATTTGTGAAAGCAGCATCTTGTTATTGACTTTAAGTTCAAATTTTTGCTCTAACGGTTTAACTAAGCTCTGTCAACGACACTGTTGCTGTCTGTTTGGGGTTTTGTAGTAGAGGAAACTCAAGAAGCCCCACTACCAACGTCACTGTTACTATCCTTTTGGCTTATCAATATTGTCGGCTTATCTTCTTGGCAGTGAAGCGGGCTGGAGTTGCTTGCAGGCAGCGCAAGTCGATGTTTAAGCTTTTGATGCTGGCCGAGATTAGGCGACGGCAAAACGTTTAGCAGCTGGACACGAAACAGGAGCACCACTGGCCATGCTCCCCATCAGCGAGGAGCAGCACGTGGAGACCAGCAGCAGCAGCAGCAGTAAACGCAATGCGGCCAATGCAGATGAAGCCGCCAATGGTCTGGCTGATGAGGATGCTTCCTTGGGCGCCGATGCCAGCCTGTGGACGGCATTGTACGACTATGATGCACAGGGCGAGGATGAGCTGACGCTGCGACGGGGACAAATCGTCGTGGTATTATCCACGGACAGCGAAGTGTCCGGCGATGTGGGCTGGTGGACAGGCAAGATCGGTGATAAGGTAAGCGCTATATAATAGAATGCAAACGAGCAAATCTAATCAATTTATCCGGCTATTACAGGTGGGTGTTTTTCCGCGCAACTTTGTAACGGATGCGGATCCGTTGGAGCTGCCGCATGAGATTGACTACACGGAGCTGGACATCAAGGAGGTGATCGGCTCGGGCGGCTTCTGCAAGGTGCATCGCGGCTATTACGACAACGAGGAGGTGGCCATTAAGATTGCCCATCAGACGGGCGACGATGACATGCAGCGCATGCGCGACAATGTCCTGCAGGAGGCGAAACTTTTCTGGCCGCTCAAGCATCCCAATGTCGCCGCTCTGCGCGGCGTCTGCTTGAAAACGAAACTGTGTCTGGTCATGGAATATGCGCGTGGCGGCAGCCTCAATCGCATTCTGGCTGGCAAAATACCGCCCGATGTCCTGGTCGATTGGGCGATACAAATTGCCAGGGGCATGAACTATTTGCATAGCGAGGCGCCCATGTCGATCATACATCGCGACCTCAAGTCATCCAATGTGCTCATCTTTGAGGCCATCGAGGGCAGCCAGCTGCACCACAAAACGCTCAAAATCACCGACTTTGGCCTGGCGCGCGAAATGTATAATACACAGTGTATGAGCGCAGCCGGCACCTATGCCTGGATGCCGCCCGAGGTCATCAGTCGCAGCATGTACTCCAAGTGAGTGCACAGCAACGATCTTATTATCAGCATAGTATTATTATTGTCACTATAACATTCGCCTTGCAGATCCTCGGACGTTTGGAGCTATGGCGTGCTGCTGTGGGAGCTGATCACCGGCGAGACGCCGTACAAAGGTTTCGATCCGCTATCCGTTGCTTATGGCGTCGCTGTCAATACGCTGACGTTGCCAATACCAAAAACCTGCCCCGAAACTTGGGGTGCCCTCATGAAAAGTGCGTCAATTGAGTACACTTGCTGCTACAGCTGAAAAATGGCTTTAACGTTGTTCCATTTTGTTTGCAGGCTGCTGGGAGAGTGATCCGCATTTACGGCCGGACTTCAAGAAGATCATTGAGCAGCTGGAGAGCAGTGCTTGCTCCAAATTTACGCTAACGCCGCAAGAATCCTTTCACCACCTGCAGGAGCTGTGGAAAAAGGAGATCGCCGAGGTGCTGCACGATCTGCGCGAAAAAGAGAAGGTAATCTCAGGCCTCAGTGCAGTTCAACTCAACATACCAAAAACCAGAAGACATTTCAAAAATATTCCTCAATTGTCTGAAAATTAGTTAGATAAAATTAGTTCTTTACATCATCTCTCTCTATACATATATGTATATATATATATATATATATGTGTGTGTGTGTGTATGTGTATTAGGGTTGAGTGAAACTGGCAAAACAATTGCCTTAGGAAGCTATACATTTAAGGCTAAGGGTCATCGAAAAAACCAAACTACAACACATAATTTGTTCACTCCGCCCTAATGTATATACATATATATATATATATATATGTCTCTCTAGCTGTCACACACAAACGTGAAATTGTCTAATCATTTGATTTATCGCCTTTTTTCCATCTAAATTTGCTTTCAATATTTGTTACCCAACTTCAAAAACAACCATGTTAAGCGTTTCCAAACCATCGAAGAGGTAAGCCCACAAATGGCAAAGAAAACACATTTTCTTCTGCTCGATTTTCCGTTCAGTTTCGTTTCGTTTCGTTTCTTTTACTGTTTCTGTTTTTGGACATTGCCATTGGTTCAAGTTTTGTCTGCTTTGAGTTTTTCTCGTTTGTTCACAACCACAATTCCTCTTCCTGCCACAGCAACAACAACACTACCCTCCCCCCTCAATCTCACTATCTGTCTGTTAGCAAGCATAATTGCATGAGTTACCCAGTCAGTTTGTTAGCAACAAGATCTCGATCTTCGAGCCAAGCCCAAAAACCCAAAACCCAAAACCATGCACTCAACCAAATGCCGCTTGGCATCGTTTCCGTTTCCGCACAGGAACTGCGCAACAAGGAGGAGCAGCTGGTGCGCATGCAGAAGAAGCAGACGGAGAAGGCCAACAAGCTGCAGGAGCTGGAGGAGCAGCTGCGTCAACGCGAAATCAATATACTCGGACGCGAACTGATGATGCAGCCAGTGCCCGTTCCAGTGCCGGTGCCATCTAAGCGCAAGCCCAAAAAGAGCAAAAAGGTAAGTCAAATACAAAATATCAATGAATGCACTCGTTTTAATTCATTTCGACTACGACTTCGGCTTTGGCAAACAGAAAGCGCTGCAGATCTCGCTGCCGACGGAGTTTCGCCACACAATTACGGCTGTCTGTGACAAAGTGGAGCCACCTGGTTCGCCCTCGCTATCCCGACTGCGCATTGTGACACGTGAGTGACCAAACATCCTTCCACATCCCTTCCAATTTCAAGCCAAAACAAATGAATCCATTCCGAATTGCGATTTCCACTCAAAACTCTTCAAATTGGGCATGTTTTGAAGATCAGTCAGCAGAAATTAGCTAATTGATCAGAAATTAGAACTCAAAACTCGAATTTCCCAATACTTGAAACTTTGTTTTACTCAAATTTTAGAATGTACAAATATTTCTAATGTCGTATTAAAGATATAAAACAGCTTCAAAAAAAAAATGTTGATCGTGTGACCCAAAAAAAAAGAGATGTTTAGAAAAGAAACCTATTCAGATATTAGGACCACAACTGAAACAAAGAGTTTATAATTTCCAAGCGTAAAACTACATTTTTGTAACTGATTATGAAACAAATCTATGTTTCGAATCAGAGATGTAAATGCAGTGAATGAAATGAAACCTGAATTCGAGTATAAAACACATTACGAAACTCCATAAGTAAGGAACATACGAAAGACTGCGAATATATCATTTTATTATACCCTGAACCCATTAAAAATGGGTAAAAAGGGTATAATGAAGTTGTGCAAAAGTATGTAACAGGCATAAGGAAGCATCTCCGACCATATAAAGTATATATATTATTGATCAGTATCAACAGTCGAGTCGATCTAGCCATGTCCGTCCGTCTGTCCGTCTGTCCGTCTGTCCGTCTGTCCGTCTGACCGTCTGTCCGTCTGTCCGTCTGTCCGTCTGTCTGTCTGTATGAACACACAGATATCAGAGACTACAAGAGCTAGAGACTTCATATTTGGAACATAAGTTCTCCCTAATCCCGGGACAGATCAAGTTTATTAAATTTTATCGATAACTCGTACCGTTTAAAAGTTATCGATAAATTTTGATTTCAGACTTGCGTTTTTGGGACATAACTTCAAAGTTATAAAAGCTAGAGGCCCCAAATTTGGCATGTATAATCTCGAATAGCATACACATGTAACAAAAATTTCACTTTTTGGATACCACCCCCCAAACCCCCCAAAAGTTCAAAAAACGCATTTTTGAAGGTACGACCTTGAAATTTGGTTTGGTCACACATATTATTGACAATTGTTTGCCCCAAAAGTTTTAATAAGATCGGACAATAAACATAGAAGTTATTTAAGATTTAACTTTCCATTGTGTGGGGCTCAGCGAAAAAGCAAGCTAACTGCTTAAACCGCTTGCACCGCTTGCAATGCTTGTACTGCAGCATGTGTGTGTTTAGATTAGTATGAATGATTGTAAGGACTGGGTTCAGGGTATCTCGTAGTCGGGCACTTCCGACTAGAGCACTCTTA